>JAUEKW010136631.1:0-11458 GCA_032274785.1 Ajuga reptans
TATTTTCTATAATTTTGCAGTTTGATAGCATACAATCAGGGATTAATTTCTCATTAGCGGCTTCATAGCACAATAATTGGATCATGTTACCACAAATACTAAAAATACGCGTGTCTTCACCATATCAATTAAATTACGTGTGATATCTTCACCATATCAATTAAATTACGTGCGATCCCGTGCTTATGTGGCGTGCCACATAAGCGGTGGACATTTGATCAATTTCATAGTACAATATAACCATATAAATATATTATTTTTGTTATATATTTATGATACATTTGCAATTGTGTATTGCACGATGAGAGAGTTCTAGCTAGTTATTGTGAAAATTGGGCGAAATGGTTATTTGGGTAACTTTTATTAAGATTGTGCCTTGGTCTTAACTATAATTTTACCCATTTATGATCTTTATGCTATTAACAATATACTAGAATTCTTTATGTGTCTTAGCCCTCCCTCTTTCTTCTCGTACACATTTTTCCCTTACTTCCCTTTTCCTGCCCCACCTTCTCTCTGAAGTGGCTAATTGAGAAAATCCGAAGAACGTAATCACTATATATTTTCGCTAAAAAGTAGTTAAACTGTGTTAACAAAAACGAGTCGTGTTTCTTTCAGAAATAAAAAAACACGACTCGTGTTTGCTAGCAAAACATGCGTTGGTGAAGTTAACAAGACATGCCTCGTGCAACTACGGAAAAAATATATTCCTCCAATTCATATTCAATTATTGTCCCTTTTAACTCATCTACCAATATGTTTATTGTCCTCATCATTCACAGAGGAGATTCTCAAAACAAATTATTGATGCTATGAATCCGAAGCAATGAATAATTTCATCATCGTTTATCCAAACATTTTCACTATTCTAGCTAACAATAAGTATTAGCAATGATATATTGATTTCTCCTTAATGCTCCTAAAATATGAGAATTTCCATGCCTCAAGTATAGAATAAATTATTTATATAAAAGAGATCAGAACTATAGAAATTCTCTTTCATATACCTCTTATATAAAATATAAACCTTTAATAAATAACTAAAGGAAAAATCTATTTTTAGTCATGTATGTTAGACATTGTCTAAAGAAAATTATGTATGTTATGTAATTTCAGTTTATGTTTTGACACATGTTCAATTTAAGGACATTCGACTCCGGTAGCCCAAAATGTCGCCGAAAAGTATTCAATTTTGGTCCACTATGTTCAAAATCATGACGCGCACGTGACACTTTCCGGCAGCATTGTGGGCTGCCGGAGTCGAATGTTCTTAAATTGGACAAATGTCAAAATATAGTGGACCAAAACTGAAATTAATTACGTAACATACATAATTTTCTCTAGACAAGCCCTAACATACAGGACCAAAAATAGATTTTCCTCAATAACTACAACATAAATATATTTCCGTGTATTGCATGGTCGAGTACTAGTGATAATGTAATGTCATTTTAGAACATAAAAACTTTCATGGAAAAAAAAAACTACTAAGGAATTAATAACTTGAAAAATAACCAAGAAATTCACCATTCCGATCATAAAGAAAGTCAGTACAAATATTCCCATGGTTCCAAAGATCACCCAAAAAAAAAAAGAAAAAAAGAAAAGAAATTGTCTTCATAAAAAACTCAATAAACAAAAATCATAATTAAACAGTTCTTGTTTCATTGGCCTCTTAAATATAATATCTATAGACTTTTAAGCTGAAAAAAACCCTGAATTTGTCACTCTTTGATCCATCGATCTTCAGCAATTGCTCCACCCAGAGCAGGTTTCAGTGAACCCAAATCCATGGTGCTTCAATAGAGAGTTATGATCACGATCATACGCCGGAAACTTCACGCCGCCAGTGAACGGCAGCACCTCCCTCACATTCCCTCCACCACCGCATTGCTGATCTCCGGTCAAGCCAAGAAAGTCCCTGGTCATCCCGTCACTACTCTTCTGCCATGCAGAAGAGTCGAGGTGGGCCATGGTGGTGGAGCCCACGTGACCGACTGACGCCCCCATCGTGGCCGCCTTCTGGAGGAGCGCGGTGGCCGAGAGCGGCGGCAGAGTGGTGCTGATGCCGAAGGGGGAGGTCATGAGGTGGCGTTGTTGGTAGGAGGAGAGGGGGATGTGGAGGGATTCATGCTTGATGTGGACTTGGGGATTGTTATTGTTATTAATGGGGTTTTGGGGTTCCCAGAAGCGGCGGTGGTGGGCGGAGAAGGGGAGGAGGGACGGCGGCGGGGGCGGAGAGGGGTTGAAATGGAAGGGTTGGGTGTTGTTAGGGTTTGGTGGTAAGAATGAATTTGTGGCGGCAGCAGCCGCCGCAGAAAGCCTAGCACTTTCTTCAGCTAATGCATCACAAAATGCCCTGTGGGTTATGAAGCTATCCTTCCTGCATGCACACAATACATTTTCATAAATATTATGTTTGTAAAGAGAAATAATATAAAATAAAAGAAATGGAAAAACTGTAAAATTGGAGAAGGAAACAGACAAAATGGAATAGTTGTTTACAGGACCCAGATTATCTGCAGCGTGCCTAGCCCAGCATGCAGTGCATGACATTAAAACGAACAACTTCGTTTTGGTCCAAAATCAAAACGATTGGTGTCTTCACTGCATGCTGGACTGGGCGCACTGCAGATGATCCATTTCCTTGTTTATATCATGATGAAATATGATCTAGGGTGCATGCCAAAATGTAAAATGTGCACTCTTGCATTTTTTAAATTGTATTATTATTATTATTATTATTATTATTATTATTTATGCAGAGAGACATTTTTATTAAACTGGTAAAATGAAACACTGAGAAATAATGTACAACAAAAAATATAATAGAAAAAAATATGTTACACTCCTTTGTCCAAAAATGAGATACTCTAGCTATTTTAAAACTATGTTATATCTCACATTCTAGTTATTGAAATTAATTGGAATTTTTTAAAATCTTACATGTATCTACTTATCATTAGCTAGTGCAAAGTGGAAAATTTAACATAAAAACATAGTGACAACAAATAATTGAAATAAAAAGCAATAACACAATTTTAGAATAAAAGATGCATTTTGCAGAATGGGGATTTGAAATTTTGGGAAGAGCGTAGAAAGGCATAAAAGACCATCTTTAATAATTACAGTATATAAAGATGGATCATTAGCTCAGTGGGTCAACTTAACTTTCCAAACCAAAGTGTAGAAAATGAGGTGCATTTTTCTTACCTTGCTGTGATCCCCAAACTGTGTGTGTGTGTTTGTGTGTGAGAGAGAGATCTAGAGAGAGAAAGAGAGAAATATTTTCATGCAGAAAAATGGGCAGAGACGTACACAAACAGTTTTACAATGACGGAATGTTGGGATAGTAAAACAAATTTCACATGGAATATATAAGAAAAATATAATGGACATATAATGTAAGATGAATATCTTTATTAGTATGAGTCATTTTGAAAGGAAGCCCAAAAACAAAAATTGTACAGGCTTATTTCGAAACGAACAATATCATACTAATACGGGATCAACGGACACACATACTGGCGTGTGCGTGCGTGCATGTGCAACTCAACAGTGAGCAAAGAAACAATGCCAATTTTCTGCAGATTTCAGTATTTGATGATTATAACATGGGAAATAGAATTATTACACTCTACTCTAGTCTGTCAGGAAATAGTGAAATTTACAAAAAAGTATTCAAGCTTTCATAGATTTAATTTTGACGACCATAGCTGAAAAATTCATCATTGGTATTCAGACTCTTTTAAATTCAAGTACTTGCATTTAGCAAAAGTTTAAAAAGAAGAGACAAAGTGCACTTCAAATAATTAATTTCTTGCCAATTTTGATAGATCTCAATTAATTTTCTTAAAAAAAAAATTATCAGGTATCTTGCATAAAATTTAGTTTTATTTTTTTTTTTTTTTTTTTTTTTTTTTTTTATATTTCATTAAATTCTTGATCTAGATACCAACTCATCTAGGAATTTTTAATTTTTTTTGTTTTTGTTTTTGAATCTCTTACATCACTCATACAATGATTGAATCGCCTATAACTAAACTACAAAACTAGTGACACAATTAGGATCTTTTAATAATTTGTGCAACTTCTCATACAACAATTGCACCATTTCAGATCTTATATAAGTATAATGTACAGGTGCAATTAACATATAAAATGTTGCACCAAATGTCGTAAAAGATTTGAATTACTGGTGACAACTCACCCTATACACATGTATTAATGGTGGTTTTCAAAGCTACAATCAAAATATATATTATTCCCCCATTAAATTCCATAATGTAAAAACTATATAAATAAAAATAATAAAAAAGAAAACCCCACAAAAAATTTAAACAAAAACAAGGAATTGAAATTTACATCCCAAAGGACAAAACAAGTAATAAATCTAGCAAGACTCATAAAAAACCAAGAAAAATATATAAATCTTGAAAGAAAACTCCAAGAAATTAAAGAAAAAAAAAAGAATTTACCTGGAGAAAAGGGTTCCACAGTCACATTTATACTCCCTAGTTCCACAAGTTTTAGAGTGGGCTTTCCAATCAGATTGAACAGCATAAATCTTGGAGCATTTCTCACACTTCCATTTCTTCTCACCATGCTTCCTGCAATAGTGTTTCTTGATTCCTGTGAGATCACCCAAAGCCCTTGATGGATGATGATGGATACATGTTGCCTCTGGACACACATATGCCCTCTTCCTTATCTCTTTGCTGTTTCTTTGCTTCAGTTTCCATGGCAGATTGTGTCCCCTTCTGTGTAGCTGCAGATTTTGATCTCTCTGGAAACCCTTGTTGCAGATCTCACACACAAATCTGTTTGTTGCCAGTAGGGTTTTTGGTGATAATGCTATCACTTCTGCATCAGGATCTGTAATTTCCAAAAACAAAAACAAAATTACTTTTTTATGTGTATGTGTGAACACAATCATACATATTCATATACATATATATATATATGTGTGTATCTCTGTTGCGAGGCGCTAGGCTCCCATCATCTGCCTAGCTCCCGGCAGACCTTGTTTGACGTCCGACTAGCGCCTAACGACTTTTGCAACATTGATATATATATACACAGAAGATCAAGAAAGGTTTTTATTTTATCTTACCAGGATTGCCAGGGAGATTTCTTTTCTTCTTGGTTTTCTGAGGATGCTGATGAGATGGAATATTGGAATTCTGTAGCATTGAATTTAGGGTACCAAAATCATGATGAACCCTAGCTGGGCCAGAAGAGTTGCTGCAGGCTTCCTCAGAGACGCAGCTTGAATTTTGAATCACAGCAGAAAACATGGTTTCTTTTTTTCAATTTCTGAAGAAGAAAGATTTGATTTTTGCCAAAAAAACAACTATGTTTGAATCCTGAACAACAACAAAAATGACAGCTTTTTTTATAAAACCCTTCTAACAAACCCTCATTAAAGCCCTCTACCTGAAACCAACAGGTGTAAGAAAACCAGCCTAAATCCTACCTGTGAAGAATTAATACAGTATACATACAGCACTGAAATTCACACATCCAAACAGGCCGCAAAAGTTTTTTTTTTTTCAAAAATTTTCCTAATTAATCAAGAATTAGACCCATGTATATATATATAACTATATATATAGGGATGATGAGTAAATTTTGGAAGTCAGTGTCTTAATCTAACCAAGGGTCGTTTGTCTGAACATTTGTGAGCTACAATTCAGAAAAATCTCTCTTTCTCTCTCCTCTCTATCTCTCTCTAAGAATCCAGCATGCAATGAGAAGCATGGACAGAAGAAAACACAGAAGGATGTTTTTCAGTCTTATCTTGTTTTGTAGCTATGAGAGTGTATCTATATAAGTATGTAAAGGAACAAGTATAGTATTATTCAAGAAACTCATAAGTTGGTACACATAGTAGTGTATAATTTTTCATGATTATAGTGGCAGAAAGAGAGGACCCAATTTAGTACAAAAGAAAATAAATGAAATCTCAGATAATAAACGGCACGAAAAACCAGAAAAGGTAAGAATTCTGCAAAGTAAAGTGAGAGAGAGAGGATGAAGAAACCTTAAGGTAAGATGAGGAAAGAATCTGCTCAAGTAGTGTTGTAATGAATGATATAAGAGTAGTTCTCTTGTATATCAGTTGTGCGGGTTTCACTACAATAAAAAATATTTTTTATGAAATATTTTTTAAGATCACAATTGTGGTCACTAATAATAAGTTATAAATAATCATTTGTTGCCACAAAACTCTCTGCACATTATTTGAGACTATTTTAAAACTATTTTTAGAGACAACTAGTTGTTGCATAAAATATTTGAGACGCGTTTGAGACTACTTTTTGTCGTCCCAAAAATATTATTTGCGACCAAATTATTGAGACGACTAATTAGTGACAACATATTGTCTATAATAATAAAGTAGTGACAAATACTCATAAAGTTGTAACGAATACACATTATTTGAAACTACTTTTTGTTGTCTCAAAAGACCATTTTTCTTGTAGTGATTTAGATTCGTAAAATTCGGGTTATGAGCAGTTTTTCATGAAAATGTATTAGTGTTTATGCTGAAACATATTATTTGTCATGAAGAAATATACTATGCTGGAAATGTATTAGTGTCTAATTATGCTAAAATCTGAAAACAGATATTACGCTGAAATGTAATACTAATTAATACATTTTTTCATAATAAGTAATATATTTCAGTATAAACAGTGACACATATCTAAAATCTGTGTATACTTAGTATGCATGAAAATTTGTAATAATTATAATTGTTTGGAATTAATTAATTTTCCTAATTTGTATCATGTCTAAAACTGAGAGCACTGACATAGGCACTTTCTGTCTATTCTTTTGGTCCTGTTATAAAACACCCAAATCCTAAAAAGGGTATTGAGTTGAATATTATTTTAATTGAAAATTGTGGCAGCTTAAAAAGCTATACAAATATGTATATATGCATGGAGGAAAAGCTTAAAGCCTAAAGGCAAAGCTTATGCCCACTTTTCTGTAGCCCCATGGCTATCATTCTTGAATTATCACATTGACTATCACCTTACATACCTTTCATTAACACACACTCACACACACACACACATATATATATTGTGTGTATCTATGTTAATTAGCACATAAGATCACCTGTTACATACACGTATCTTTAGAAAATATCATTAAATAAACAATTATCATGTATTAAAGATAGTGTAATAAAAAATGAAACAAATAGTATAACATAGATTCAACCCGGTTAATTGGAGACAAAATGCTCATGTAATTTCTCATTGTTTTAACATTAGATGCGAACACTACAAGAAAAATGTTCTTTTGAGACAATAAAAAATAGTCTCAAATAATAAGTAGTTGTCACAACTTTAATTATTCTTAGCTAGAAACAAGATGTCATCACTAATTAGTCGTATCAATAACTCGGTCGCAAATAATCGTCTCAAATATTTTTTTCAACAACTAGTTGTCTCTAAAAATGGTCTCAAATAATTTGTAGAGAGTATTATGACAACAAGTGGTCAGAAATAACTTATTTTTAGTGACCATAATTGTGGTTTCAAAAAATATATCATAAAAAACATTTTTTTTTGTTGCAGTGGTACTTATATATTTTGTTTCCCATTAATTACTCAATCCAGTCTTGTCGGAAATAAAAGCTAACAATTATTTGGCATTAAGTTTTTTAATTTAATTAATTTAATTTTATAAGTTAATTTCTCTTTTATTGAGATAAAAGGCTCAACCGTAGGACGAGTTTTGATTTTATTATAAAGGTTCATTCATTTTGTTTTTATGTAAATTGCTCTAATGTACTCTGGAAGTGATATTTTTCTCCTTATTATATTACTCTATATTATAATGTTAAATTTCTTAAATTCAAATACACCCCACTGTACATGGAATTTATTTGGAATGTCTTTTTTCTCTCTCCAAGATTATCCTATAGCAACTTTTTAATATTCCAAGCCGATATTTAAAGTCATACAATTTAATTTGTCACCCTTTTTCCATTGACATAACGAAATCCTTGATAATAATCATCCCATAAATCATAATACGTACAGACATATATTCTTTAAATTCAAACTTGAGCTTTGAATCTTGAACACATAAATACACGGTAAAATTATAATTTTAGTCCAATAAATTAAGGTCATTTATAATTTTAGTCCCATCTAAATAACTTTTTGTTATTTTAGTCTCACAAGTTAAAAAAAAGGTGCACTATCTTAGGCCTTTGTTTGCCAGAAAATCGTAAATCAACTGAAAATACCACATGACTTTTAATATGAGTTCACATACTGAAGATCTTCGTTAATTGGTCGTGATGTGTCTCAATCTGACTAGACCTCTTGCTGACTATACTTGGAAAATTATGCAGCATACATCTTTTTATTATACAATTAATAAATACGCATTACAAAATATTCCACATAGGATTAATTGGGGGAATCTTGCTCATGGGAAGATCTTCCCAGACGAAGAAACCACAATCTCCTCTCTTTGAAACCATTAACCACAATACTGTTAAAATTAAATCTTAAAAATAAAAATAAAAATTATTTTATAATATGTATTTATTGTATAAAAAGGATGTATCATGTGTACATCATGACCAATGAATGAAGATCGATCCCACTATGTGAACTCATCACGCGAGAGTCATGTGGTGCTTTTCGGCTGATTTACGATTTTCTAAAAAAAACTAAAATTGTCTATTTTTTTAACTTATGTGTCAAATTGCAAAAGACCGTTCCGATGGAATTAACATTGCAAGTGACCCTAACTTAGACAAAAAACGAAATATTCCCCCATATAAACACACACATATAGGACCCGGTGCATGCATAGTACGTATGAGTATATTCATAATTGAGATTGATTCTTGAATTAAGCACAAGGAATCCTATGTGTGTTGGATCACGTGAATTATTCGTGTTTAAATTTGATTAGAGATTCATCTTCTTTTTGCTCTTCCTTTTGATGGGATAAGATTAGGTTTGTGTACTTCATATTATATATCCAACTTTTTAAACCCTAAAGAAAATGTTCAAATATCCCACTTACTAAACCACTGATTGAACTCTACGCTTGTTTCTGTCATCGAAATTAATTATTTTTCTTGTCTAAAATGAACATGCGTGTGTGATCTTATAATGTGTCAAGATCTAAGTAAAATAAAATATTTTCCTTATCTAAAATCAACAGATATTAAGTTAGGGAAAATTCCAAATAATCATCCCAACTTTGTGTGTTTTTTGCAGTTTGTTATATAACCTTATTCCGTTGTAAATTACCATCTTGAACAAATCTCAACCATTGATTGTCCAACTATTGACGGTTGAGATTTCTATTAGATGGTAATTTACCACAAAATCACAAGTTCAGATGGTGAATTGCAATAAAATAAATAAATTAAAGTTTATATGGCGAACTGCAAAAATACATAAAGTTCGGATGATAATGTGTTATTTTCTCATTAAGTTATTAACATATACTCACAATGGGTAGGTGAACGAGAATACTATATATATATATAGTTAAAAAAATATATATTATAATCAGAAATGCTTGTGTGTCAAAAATCTGTACAAATTAATTACTTTTGTAATCTCAAATGTGCATCTGTAATATTGACAGGTTCAAATCATCTGTTCCAATATTCGTATTCCACTATGTATTTCACATGCTATGAGATTGACACATGTCCCATGACCTTTATTTATTTTTTAAATTAAAATGTTATGGGACAGATGTCAACCTCACCGAATGTGAAATCCATGATGCAATAATTATCAAGCATTTTATTTATTTTTTATTTATAAAATTTTGATGAGAAATAATATTACAATAATCTTGGATGGCATTGAGTAGGGAGAAGAGAATATTTGATGAGTGGGAAGGAATAAGCAAAAGGAGTGTCATGCCTTTATTTCTTCACGGCTCTTCTATTCCTTCATGCACCACATTTATGCTTTATTGCTTTACACCATTTTCCACATTTTGATTAATTTTTTTTTTTTCCTTAGTTAATCAATTTAACACTTAAATTGATAAGTTTAAAAGAGTTTATAGGACTGCATTTGACCTTTTGTTTGTAATAGATGTCCGGGTTTAACTCCCCCGTTGGGCTTCTAGACCAGTTATAGGTGCTGGGGGGGTCTAAGTGTCTTTTTTCACTTTTCGAATCTACTTAAAGATATTTAGACTACGTTTTTTTGTAATTTAGTTAATGACTATAAGTCATTAAAATTAGTAAACATCTTATAATTTCTTCTGATTCAGAAACGAAGCTTGTTGGGTTAGATTTAGCAATGTCCTTGAAAAGAATTTGAAGTGGGTATAGTATACATATCTTTTCTCAGCCCAAAAATGGGATTGGGTTTAGCCCAATAATCTCATATGGCAATTGTAGAAGAGCAAGCCCAAATGTACGGCCCACTTCAAAATATCTTATGGGCCCAGGCATTTTCAATTTGGGTGGATCAGGATTTAGGCATTTACACTGTTTCTAAACACAATTGACACACTTCACATGCACATTATACACACTATACCAACACTTTCATTATTTTTCATTGAAAGCTATATATATATATATATTTATTTATTTTTAGCATTTTACATTAGGATATTTTAGTTCTTAATCTTTCGGGTGTGTTTAGGAGAAAGATGAGTGTAAATAGCCGCACCTTATAAAATAACTATTCCGTTTTTTGTTGTTAATAAGGATAATTAGGGAATATATTATAAATTAATTGTACATATTATATATTGTATCTTTGTTTTATTATTTCCTTGTATATCTCTTATTTGTTGTAATACTCGTATATTCTTCGTATTTTATTTTAAAAATTCATCAACATCTTAAGTAACTTTTAGATCTTTTACTGTTATTTTATATGTTAATTAAAATTTTCAAAATTTAAGGCTGGATGAGATATAGAACTGTAAATATTTTAGGTTGAGATTGAACTTATGTATATGAAAGGGTGGGAAGTAGTTATGGTGAGACATATTAAAACGGAATAGATATCGGATAATTAATATATATTTTTTAATGCTCCACTAATCTAAACGTTCCAAACACAGAATTACGATTTTTTTTAACAAATAATGTATATTTATCCAAACCAAATTTGGTTATTAGTCCGTTATTTTTTAATTCGTGTCGTCCTCTCTTATTCTTACTAATTTTAGATATCAAAACGTGGATCCACATGAGCAGCTCCAAGGACGGATCCAGGAATGTACATTGAGGGGGCCAACGGGGGTTCGGGGGCAGCGCCCCGAAATTTTTTTTTAGACTTTTTTTGTGTTAGTTCGAGTTTGCTACCATATATTTGCAAGCAGGGATGGAATCAGGATTATACATTAGGAGAAGAGGCAATAATAAAAAAGATGAATAATAAATAAAAACGTGCTAATATTTATCATAAAATATGCCAAAATAAGTTTACAT
>JAUEKW010136640.1:0-11455 GCA_032274785.1 Ajuga reptans
AAGCCACCTGTAGACCTTCTATCATCTACTGAGCTGGCCCAGTCAGCATCAGTAAAGCACTGCAAAGAGAAGCTAGGAACACTTTTGAAAGACAAACCATCAGCAACAGTCCCTTTGACATACCTCAAGACTCTCTTGCAAGCACTCCATTGATTAATTGTTGGAGCTTGCAAGAATTGAGACAATTTATTAACAATATATGACAAATCAGGTCTGGTCATAGTAAGATACTGCAAGGAACCTACTGCACTTCTATACAAGGAAGGACAATCAAACAATTCACTGTCAGTAGAAAACAGCTTCTGTGAAGAGCAGTAAGGTGTGGGACTAGGTTTACAATTTAGCATATTAGTGTTGGACAATAAATCAACAGCATACTTGTGTTGACTGAGAACCAAACAATCTTTTGTCCTATGAACCTCAAATCCCAGAAAATATTGAACCTCACCTGGTGACTTTAAACCAAACTGTTTATCTAAAGCTTGAATAATCTGACCAATAAGGAGAGAATCATCCCCTGTGACCAATATATCATCCACATAAACAAGTAACAGCAAAAGTTTGGACCCTATCTTTTTAAAGAAAAGAGAATTATCAGAAACTGAAACCTGAAAACCAAGAGAAATTAGAAAGGCTTTTAAAGTATCTGTCCAAGAACGAGGTGCCTGTTTAAGACCATATATAGATTTGAGAAGTCTGCAAACATGAGTTGGCCTTTTGGAATCAATAAAACCCTCAGGCTGACTCATGTATACAACTTCTTTAAGAGTACCATGCAAGAAGGCATTATTAATATCAATTTGCTTAATGGACCAGCCTCTTGTCACAGCAAGAGAGAGAATAGTTCTTATAGTAATAGGTTTAATAACAGGAGAGTAGGTTTCAAAATAGTCAACACCAGGGCTTTGTTGAAAGCCTTTGGCCACAAGACGAGCCTTATACCTATCAATAGAACCATCAGAGTGCTGTTTCACCCTAAACACCCATTTATTTTGCACAACTTTCATATCATCAGTATAGGGAACTAAAGCCCAAGTCTGGTTTTTCTGGAGAGCTTGGAATTCAGCTTCCATAGCTGCCTTCCAAGCAGGAGCACTCAAAGCTTGCTCAACAGACAAAGGTTCCAAAGGATTAGTATGAAGTAAATAAGCTTTGGGTTTGAAAATACCAAGCTTAGATCTGGTGACCATAGAGTGTGTGTTGAGAGGAGGAGGTGATGAAGCAGGTTCAGTGGATACTATCTCAACAGGAGATAGAGATTTGGATCCAGAAGTAAAGGGAGCACCACTGGATGAGTCATGAGAACCTACAGAAGAACTTGATAATTTGGAAGAAGGTGGTGTGTGTAAGTGTAAGTCAGAAGGTGAGGTGTGTGACTGCGAGGGAGAAGCAAAATGAGGAGTCTGGGACTCAGAAGTGGGACATTGCAACGAGCTGTCACTAGGAAGCTCACCTGGTAAAGGCAAGAGAGGTAAAAAAGACTTATGACTATGAGCAGAAACACTATGAGAAGAATCAGTAGAATGAGAAAATAAGGTCTGATAGGGAAACTCTTTTTCATTAAAAACAACTGTTCTAGATATATATACCCTGCCAGAAGGGTGTAAACACCTATAGCCTTTGTGAAAAACACTGTACCCCAGAAACAAACATTTGGAGGATCTAAACATAAGTTTGTGATTGTTATATGGCCTTAAGTATGGATAGCAAGCACAACCAAAGGTCTTAAGAAAATTATAATCAGGTTTATGTGAATAGAGTTTCTGAAAAGGAGAGAAAAGTTGCAAAATAGGAGTAGGGAGCCTATTAATCAGGAAAACAGCAGTAGCAAAGGCATCCCACCAAAATTTCATAGGCAAATGAGCTTGAGCTAATAGAGCTAAGCCAGTTTCCACTATATGTTGGTGTTTTCGCTCTGCCCTACCATTTTGAGGATGAGTGTAAGGACAAGGATGTCTAACTCTTATGCCAGATGTATGAAGGAAAGAAAAAACAGGTTTGAATTCACCACCAAAGTCAGCTTGAAATGACTGAATTTTGGAGTTGAATTGTCTAGCAACTATTAAATTAAACTGATGAAAAGCATTAACAACCTGACTTTTATTATGTAAAGGAAAGATCCAGGTGTATCTAGTATAATCATCTATAAAGTGCACATAGTACTTAAATCCTTCTAAAGAAGGTGTGGCTGCAGGACCCCATACATCAGAAAAGACTAATTGGAAGGGAGCAGAAGTCTTAGTAAGAACAGTAGGAAAAGAGACATTATGTAATTTACCAAGAGGACAAGATTCACAAAAACTCAAACTCTTGAGAGACAGCTTTTTATTAGATTGTTTCAAGACCTCAGACAAGATATTAGAGCCTGGATGACCAAGCCTGTGATGCCACAGGTCTATGTCATCTTTTGTAGTAACAAGAGCATGAGAGTGTGATTTACAAGGCAAAGAAGTAATAGTAGCAGGTTTACAAGCAGAAATGTTACAATTGGAATTCACAATACAAGTAAAAGGAGAATGTGAAAGAAAAGCAGAATTAACAGAAGAATTAGCAGTGTGCTTGACTTTCCCAGAGGTAAGGTGTGACAAATCAAGTTGATATAGTCCATTTTTAAGCACCCCTTTCAGAAGGATCCTGTGAGTGTCCTTGTCCTTCACAAAGCAAGAGTTAGGGTGGAATTCAACATAAACACAATTATCAGTAGTAAATTTAGATATGCTTAACAAGTTCTTGGTAATATCTGGTACACACAAGACATTGTGAAGAAAAAGATGCTTAGATGAAGTAGAACTAGGAATAGAAGAAGTGCCAACATGAGAAATCAAGAGTTTAGAGCCATTACCAACAATGAATAAAGAGAAGAGTTTATTGATGAAGAGGAACTATATATACAGCAGTGAATGAATAACATAAAGGATAACTAACACTTATCCTAACTTAACCAACTAACTAAGCTAATTAATTAATTGCTACTTAACCCAACTGTGGTTAACTTATACATACACTAATAAACAAAACATTGCTATTTGGTAAGACATCTAAAATAATTTTTATCTTGGTTAATTACAAAAATATATCACGACACTTGGTCCAATATTTTTCAATTGCAAC
Organism: Ajuga reptans; assembly: GCA_032274785.1. Lineage (NCBI taxonomy): Eukaryota > Viridiplantae > Streptophyta > Magnoliopsida > Lamiales > Lamiaceae > Ajuga > Ajuga reptans. The sequence continues at coordinate 3,112 of JAUEKW010136640.1, forward strand.
ATACTTTTAAAAACTTATCAATGTTGATTACCAACTATAATTTTTTTCAATTACATCATCAACTATATTTTTTTAACATTTGATTGTATCACCATCAACAACGTTAAATGCGTCTTTTCATTTACCCTCAACCAATTTCAATTCCTCATTTTCACTATTCTTAATTGAGAGTGGAAGACATGATATAATAACTTCAATCGCCGACTAACAGCAGTACAAATGACGGGTTGCAAAATTGGTCGAAGGTAAATGAATGTCTTGTCAAGGTGCATTTAACGGTGGTGATGATGACACAATCAGATGTCAAAAAATTTAGTCGATGTTGTAATTGAAAAAAAAAAATATCTGGTGACCAAAATTGATAAGTTTTAAATGTTGCGATTAAAAATTGGATCAAATATCGTGATTTTTAAAATAAAATAAAAAAATTGAAATCTTTCACTAAAACATCAAAACTTTTACTAGCAAAATAAATTGTTATTTCAATTTGAATCCAACAACGTTTAAAAATTAAAACGCTAGAACATAACATAAACGTTCATAAGTAGTAATCCACCCTAGGTGAAACCTAGATATGTTCAGGTTTGAGTCGAGTTGTACAATAGACTCCTAAATTTTTATTTTCTTCAATTTATTAACACAAACAAAAAATTAAAAAAATAAAATATTTATAATTCTCTAAATATTTATATCTAAATGTAAAAAATAAAAACTTGTTTAAATACAATAGATTTTTTATTTAAAAAAATTAGAGAGAAAAAAATGTGGCCCGATCTAGCTGATAAAGGGTGGCCCTACAGATAATAAGACCAGTAGGATACATATTATTTTACTTTTTTTGCAGAAATTATATATAGTATATACATAGGTACATAAAATTATTTTGGGCCCTTAAAATATTTCTAAACTTTCGGGCTCGAGTCGATCGACTCTTCAACCTTGTGTAGGTCCTACCCTGATCCACCCACCCTCATTCTCTAAGGGGTTAATTTTATGCTACTCAGTCGAGTGACTGGATAGTCAGAATCATTTCAGGAAAACACTACCGACCTGGTAGCATAAATATCTCAACAGTAGTATACTAATAAAACGCAAAAATGGCAATAGAGATTGGTGATCTGGTTGGTTGCCTTGTCTTCTTCCTTATCTCCTACCAATTATTAATGTTACCATAAATAATTAAATAATTGCCCCTTCAAACAGTCGAGTGGCTCTATTATATTATACACAAAAAGGGTGGGCCACGACCGCCATCGCCAAATCACCCAAACTTCTGTGCACGTTATACATAAGACGCACTGCACTGCACACACGAGGCCTGTGCACCTTCTCCTCTCATCCATTCAGAACTCTACTTCAATTCAACGGAAACTTCTAGAAGATCAAAAGCAGTATCAACAATCCAGTTTGTTGAATTGAAGTTTGAGAGCAGAAACGATGAGTTTCAGGGAGGAAGTAGAAGATGCGAGGGGGGATTTGCGGAAGCCATTTCTGCACACGGGGAGTTGGTATCGGATGGGTTCAAGGCAGTCCAGTATGATGGGCTCTTCTCAAGCTATTAGAGACAGCTCTATTTCAGTCCTGGCTTGTGTTTTGATTGTCGCTTTGGGTCCTATCCAATTCGGTTTCACTGTAATTTACTCTAATTCTACTTCTCTTGAATGAGTGTTTCATTGATATGAATCTGCAGAATTGATCGGTTTGTTGCATCGAATTCGAGTTCTTCTACTTAATTTGGTTGATTCTATGGTTAATTTTTATGTTGATTTGAATTGGTATGTTCCAGAATTGTGGATTGCCCTAATTGTTTGGAACCTCTGTTGCGAAAATCTCTGATTAGCTTTGACTAGCCCTGCCTATGCGCTAGTTGTTTACCGATTTCTCCTCGCCTAGACCGCTCAGTTATGCCTAGTCCCCAACTAAGTGCTAGGGCCTAGTCTGCTGTCCGACTAACGTCTAGCAACTTTTGCAACATTGTTAGGAACAAGTTGATTTGTATGTGTGATCACGTGGTGTCTTATTTAGGGCTTTATATGTGAATGTATTTATGATAAACGAGTAAATTTGGCTAATGTTGCGGCCCCATCTCTACATTCGCCAATTTGGGCTAAGAGATAGGATTGGTCTGTATTATATATATGAAATGCAATATTTACAACATTTGATTTTTCTGCTATTGAAAAATGGTCTAAATTGCTGGCTAATTTCTTGGTTATGTAGTGTGGTTATTCTTCACCAACACAGTCTGCTATTACAAGAGATCTCAAGCTCACTGTCTCACAGGTTAGTGGCAGTATATTTTCTTATTATTGTTGCATAAACATTTGTCAATTTTCAAGTGTTAATTCAAGTGATTGGAACAGTTCTCGGTATTTGGTTCTTTATCTAATGTGGGAGCTATGGTTGGAGCAATATCTAGTGGTCAGATTGCCGAGTACATTGGACGAAAAGGGGTACTGATTTTTTCCAGTTCTAGTAATTTATTTTTTAGTATAATATTTATTAGTAATCAAGAGTTTTGATCTAATATTTTAACTTGTAGTCTTTAATGATCGCTGCAATACCTAATATCATTGGTTGGCTTGCAATATCATTTGCCAGGGTGAGATTTTCCTATCATTTTGTGACATTTGTCTCTTCTTTCAGTAATTGCTTTTGTTTACTATAAATCTTTTTTTCAATTGCATTAGGACTTTTCGTTTCTCTACATGGGAAGACTATTGGAAGGATTTGGCGTGGGTATAATTTCTTACACGGTAAGCTCAACGCAGCCATGTAGTTATTTTAGCAGTCTAATGAATTATGAAAGAGTTGTCTTTCTATATTTCCCTATATTTTGTTGTAGGTACCTGTATATATAGCAGAGATAGCGCCTCAAAATCTCAGAGGGGGTCTGGGCTCGGTGAACCAGGTTTAGTTAGTGACTATTTTATTTTCTCATCTGAAGTTTTTACATTACAAATCGCAACTGAAGTTTACTTTCTTTACAATGTAGCTCTCTGTGACGATTGGAATCTTGCTATCATATCTTCTGGGACTATTTGTTAATTGGAGAGTGCTCGCTGTTCTAGGTGATTCCTTCCCTATGGGACTTACTGACTTTATTTAGTTTATTTTCTTAAGTTCCCATAATCCACCTTGTACTATTCTCTGTATTTAATTTTTAAAGAAAAAACTTCTGTAAGTCCGTCTGACGTTAGGACGGATAGTTAAATATGGGAAACTGTGTTCACCGTGTTGATCATATTTACCAATATTTGACTATTTGTCTTACGGGGGATCACCTCAATTTTTAATCATGGGTCTTAGGACTAATTGAAACAGTAATTTTACTGAAGCTTCTCTTATTAGTTGTTTCCAGTTATTCTTTTTCATGTTAAATGGTCTGGAAATAAATTTTGAAACCTTTCGAAGCCAAACTTCCAGACAAAATCAAAGTTACAATTTTATTTTCCACTGAAACTCCACCACCTTGAACAATCGAGGGTTGCAACAAGGATTATTGTAACTGACTTATGTTCTCCATTAACAGGAACATTGCCTTGCCTGATACTGATACCAGGACTCTTTTTCATCCCAGAATCTCCTCGGTGGTTGGTGAGGTTACAAATAATATTTTTGGCCTGAATTTCTAATCACATACAATCACTAACATATATACCTCATGTGAATATTAGGCTAAAATGGGAATGAATGATGATTTTGAAGCTTCTCTGCAAGTTCTTCGTGGATTTGACACTGATATTACCCTTGAAGTAAATGAAATCAAGGTCAGTTGTCTCCCGCTGATCTCAAACACCCAAGGAAGATATCACCGTTTTAACTTGTTCAATTCATATTTCCATGGTCAATTTCTTAACATCATGTCTGAATTTTGTGGATTGCAGAGGTCTGTAGCTTCAACGAGCAGAAGATCAGCAGTCCGCTTTGCAGATCTTAAAATGAGAAGATATTGGCTACCTCTGATGGTTCATAAATTCTTTGCAACGCTTCTGATAAACCTTTTTATACACGATCAATTCTTGCTTTTAGAATGACATATCTACTGCGCTTTTCTTATTGTCTGTTTCTCCTTCAGATTGGTATTGGGTTACTGGTTCTCCAACAGTTAGCTGGAACGAATGGTGTTATATTCTACTCCGCTACTATATTTCAATCAGCTGGTGTGTGGATATAACCTCTCTCTCTCTCTCTCTCGTCGCCCCCCCCCCCCCCCCAAAAAGAAAAACTGGAAACTGTAGATTAGTTGAAATTCCGAAGATAAGCATATTATTCCCAGTTTTTTTTTCCTCGACTATGTATTAGTGTGCATCTTTTTATTACCTCTTAGTGGGGGGACTCATCTACCATTTAGTTATTGCATTCTATAACACTTGCAGTCGATCACCTAAAAGTGTAATGCTGTCTTTCTCCCTTTTACGCTGTATCAGGTTCGAGCATAATTACTTTTAGCTTCTGTTGAGGGGTTTTTTACTATTTTTTATGAACAGGAATCTCATCAAGCAACATTGCAACAGTTGGTGTCGGCATTATTCAGGTCAATCTTGGAAACGTGTACCATAAAGTTTTTTTTCCTCATATAAAATATATTATATTTTCATGCTTTTATTAATTTGTTGAAGATCTAAAGATTTCCTTGGTTTAGGTGATAGCTACTGCTGTTTCCGTGTGGTTGGTCGACAAAACTGGGCGTAGGATTTTACTAATGGTAAGTTAATAATATAATATATTTATGGCCTGGGATTTATCAGATCACTTTTTACAAGAATGTAACATCCGCTTCAGGTCTCCTCATGTGGCATGACTATCAGTCTCCTACTTGTTGCCGTTGCATTCTATCTCAAGGTGAAAATGGGGTTTTACTATTTCATTTTTTTTATAAAAAAAAGCAGGTTGTACTCGTTGCTATATTTGATACTTTTCAATCTAAAATCGTTTATAGGGCTTTGTAGAGCACGATTCTTCATTGTATGGCATATTGGGAATTCTATCAGTAGTTGGGGTACTGGTAAGTCTTCTTACATGTGCACAAGTTAATACTGATTCAAGAATTTTCGTACATACAAGTAATTTCTTACATTCTGCAACTGAATCTTTGCTTATAGTGCATGATCATCTCTATGTCACTTGGAATGGGGCCCATTCCCTGGCTTATAATGTCAGAGGTATCCATTACATAAGATGTTTCAATTTTTCCACACATTCGGATTGCATCAGCTGTATCTTTGATACGATTACTGATATTTTTATTGTCTCAGATTCTTCCACCTAAAATCAAAGGGCTGGCAGGAAGTGTCGCGACTTTGGCCAACTGGTTCACCTCATGGGCTATTACTATGACCGCACCGTTGCTACTAAATTGGAGCAGTGCAGGTTTGTCCAATCATACTATTTTCATTGTTTAATGTCGGTTTTTTTTTTTTTTTTTGTTCCAGACTTCCAGTGTTGGTAAATTTGTATTTTTAATGCCAATGCTGGAACAGGAAGAACATATAAATCTTTGCTCCTAATCAATACTTGAGTCTTCCAAAGAGATGAAAGCGAATCAACAATTGTGTTTAGAGCTAGATTTTTTTAATATAGTGATGAGTTTGAAAGAGTTTGAAGAAGAAAAGTTGGTTATATCCTTTTTAGGTGCAAGATAGAATTCCTGAATGATGACATAGCATTAAAAAGAAAGAGAAAATGAGGTTCTATAATACTTTCTCTATACCAGAAAAAAGTATTGTAACAAAACATTGACTTTCAAAAATGCTCTTTTTTGTGGGAAAAATAAAGTGTTTCTTTAAAACATAACTCTTTTTTTGGACTCAACCTTGTAGAAGGAAAACTGAACCACTCCACTTTCTTGAATGCTGATAGTCGGAACATTGTCAATTACCTAAACATCTATCTCCCTGTAATATGAAGTGCGTGTAGGCCCAAAACACCATCTATTTGGGCTTTAACGGATGTAACAGGAGATCATCTGCTTGGGTCCGGAGCAACAGACCCTAGCTGAAGAAACACTCTTTTTCTTACCCTAATATGGAAATAGTCGACATTTTGGTCCACTTTGTTCGACAAACATTATTGAATGCTTTGGAACAAAAAAAAAAACATGACTCTTTTTATGGGATCTACAACCTCAGTAGCAGGAGAAATAAACCACTCCGCTTCCTTGAATGCTGATAAACGGAACATAAATGTCGTTTACTTTAACATCTATCTCCCAAGACACATTTTGGAGACATTGTGACCGTACTCTCTGTCGGGTCCGAAAACACCTGCTATTTGGGCATATTATGAGATTATCCATATTTTGATATCTTATTCATAGATACATGTGCACTTAACCTAAAGATTGTGGCCCCTTAAAGTCTTCAGATGTAAACTGACTGATTGCACATTTATGCTATTTATTATCCATTGCACTTGAAAGCATTTCTTGTATGTAGATAACAGTGATTACGCTTTGCCATCTGAAGTAAGCTCCTTTTTCGTTTTTCCATATAAAACTGTTTTTTTTTTTGTTTTGTTTTTTAAATAAAGTTTACACTTTATTCCTGAACTACACGATTTCTAACACGTTGCCACCTATACTGCTTGGTGATGGAATTTTCGACTGAGTTTCTGCCTTCACACGAATCGCGCATTAGTTTAATATATAGAAGTACCCTTAGAATCATCTCTGGTAGTGAGGGCTAAAACTGTTGAAAATTTATTCACTGGATTTGGATGACAAAGTGTAACAAATCATATAGTTCGAATTCAAATGGAAAAAAAAAAATAGTAATGTTGGAGATGTTGTTCACACCCCCCAGTTTTTAGTAAAACAAAGAAGTAAGTAACGGGGCGTGTAGTTTAATGGCATGTGGAAAAAAAGGTTGAGCAAGTTTGAAGTTTGCATAGGAACTAATCGGAAATCTGGGAATGGTGACAGGAACGTTCACTATTTACACGTTGACGAGCCTTCTGACGGTGGCGTTTGTGACAATTTGGGTCCCAGAGACAAAGGGGAAAACTTTAGAGGAGATCCAGCATTCTTTCAGATGAGATCTGTATTTCCATTTTCGCAGTTTGTAATATTATTTCATTGGTTTCTTTTTGTTGGGGGGATGGGTCATTTTTGTTGATGTTGACCATGTTTTAGGCCACAGAGAATATGTAATGAGTACTTTTCCCTCAGATACTTATTTGCCGTTGTGTATCAGTTATCAGACAGTTTGAGCATTTAAGCATGTTTCTCTCTCTCTCTCTCACACACATATTCCATCTCTCTATAAGATTCAAATATGAGACCATGGAATGAGTACATGAGACAAACAACTATTCAAGAGAGCTACTAAAGTTGTAATGAGTTAAATCAAGTTTGTCTATGTTTATATGAATTTCTATTGAGTTTTTCTTTAGAAATAAGAATTTGCAACTTGTTTGATTGTGAATTGAAATCTTAATGAATTTTGATCGAGTTATATGAGTTAAAGCTTGAGTCGTATGATTTTGTTGCACATTTAATTTATTTTTAATTATCAAGTTGGAGTTGAGACTAATATTAATTTTATCCAAAAGAAAAAAAGATATCGAGGGAAACGCCATATCAAATCATATATAGATGGATTTATTTCATTCAAGCATTAAACTTCCCCTCAAACAAAAATAAAAAATAAAAAAGAGAGAGATGGAGAAGGAGGAAAACTAAAAAATTGATTTTAGGATAAGTTCCAAGTCAAGCATTAAACAGTTTAATTTAAGTTCAACTTAAGGTAACTTGTGCACGATTTATTAACTTGCAAATTTGATTTTTTTTTTAAAGAATAGGTTGTGAATTAATTAGCCTGAAATTTAGTGCTAGATTTGTTGGAAAGTTGGAATATATTGTATATTTTGAATTAATAATTTCTTAAATTAGCTTTGCCACCGTGGATTTTCGTTTACCATGTTTGGCTAATTTAGATGCAAATTTAGACGGCTGATACAATTAATAACAAATTGATAGGTTGTGATTTATTTAACTTGCAATTACTTAAACTCGGTACTAGATTTGTTAAAAATGTGAAATATTGAAATATTTTTGTATATTTTTGTAACACCCGTAAAATATTCTTATTATTATATTGAGTTCTATATTATTTTAGGGTCTAATTATATTAATTTCAAGTTATTTCATAGTCTATTATTGGAACCCATGTTCTAGAACCATAGCCCAAGCCCATGTGTTTCCTTAGGCAACAAGAAAATACTTTCCTATTCTATTTAGGAGTCCTAAAACCCTAAGAATATAGCTATATATATATGGGATTCATGTCATAAATCAAAATTACAACCCAAACCATCTACTTTTCCACTAGATTTTCATCCCAAA
>JAUEKW010136650.1:0-11452 GCA_032274785.1 Ajuga reptans
TAAAAGATGTAATTATATATTTATTTTTTTAAACTCAAATCATGTGTTTGTTAATAAAATAAAAGATATCTAAAAGATTATTTTTAAATATATAAATATAAATAAGTAATGGAGTATTTATTTTCATTGGGGTGGGAATATCTTTGTTATCCTTCCACAAAACATCATTCTAATATTCTTGTATGGCTCAAAATTTCTGTAGTGTTTCTCAAATTAATTTTTATGAATAGCTTCACAAGTTTGTTATATATAAAAATTCATTTAAATAAATATATCTGCAACAATAAATTTAGTGTATTGATTAAACAAACATAAAATATTGTACAAATTTAAATTTAATTGTATCAAAATTAAGAATTACGGGTTGCGTCCTCTATCTTGAATTATCTGATTATTCTATTCAGCCGATTTCTTTGAATTTGAAGATTTGGAGTGAAATCTTCTTCTTGATCTCCTCTACTGCTTGTGTTGCTTTTTTATAACGTTTGTCCGAAGGCCAGGTGGCTTGATTTTGAATCAACCGCTGTCGCTTGATGATTTTGATGAAGAACGTCTTCGAATCTTCAATAACACTTTGAGTCTTCTAGAGATAGAATTTTTGGCGCTCTCCAACTTCTTGAAGTTCTGGACTTGTGTAGAATGAATGAAATGAAGCCTCTATAGGTGTAGGGAAGATATCTTTCCTTATTTTTCTTGCTAGGTGGGACAATTTTATTGGTCACAATTAATTTGATTGAATTGATTTGGGCTTTGATTTGAGTGATTTCGATTTGATTGACTTGATTTGTGCCTTGATTTACTTGATTGGCATATTTCCATTTTTTACGATTTATTTGTGATTATATGGAAGATAATTAGGGTAATTATATTATAATAAGATTGGCATGATTTATTTGTCATTTTTTTCTGGAATGATGACCGGTTTGCATGGAAGATAAATACAGTAATGATTTAGTTATAAGAGTGGGGATATTTTACGGTAATGATGATCGTATCTTTTCCGGAATGAATTCAATTAATTGTTCTTAATTATGATTTACATAGGTATTGTAAAACTTTCCAAACATGATATTTTTCGTTTGATATATATATGACAAATGTATAATCATTGAATATTATTAATTAAATGCATTAAATGCTACGAATTGATTATGGTAATGTGAGGAAACTTTAACGGTATTTATGTTAATATTTGAAGTGACTTATCAGACTAACCAAATTTGTGTAGGCGAAATTTAGGTGATATATTTGGCAGCAATGCATCCTCCAAATAGCCGAAAATTTTGGGCGGGAAAAGCTAAGATTTACTATTTTGAGTCGTATTCGTTTTATTATTAAGTAAGATATATATGGTCAAAATTCTATATATATATATATATATATTATAATTTAGGTAAATTGAGTTAACCCTAGTTTTTCCTTTGAATATTAATGTACATAAATAAGTATTTAAATCATTTTCTAGTAATGAATAATGAAAACATATTGAGAGAATTATTTCGGTTCAACCGAATATCAAACCGAACAGAACCAATAAATTCAGTTTGGTTGAAGTTCGAATTTTAAAATAACGGATTGATTTTCAGTTTAATTATTTTAATTCCGTTTGGTTTTCGGTTTTACTAAATAAATTCACTTCGGTTATCGAACCGAATTTTGCTCACCCTATTATTTCCAACAAATGATTTATATATGCATAAACCTCATATGTCGAAATAGGAAAGTTACATTAAATGTGTTAATTTTGTGCTACTAATTTACGCTGATTTTGGATTGATTTTTACAAATAATAAGAGGACAAATCCGAACAAATTTATGCAAAGAAAAGGAATGATGATGTGCACTAATTTTGGAAAAATTGGTCAAAGTTTTCCATATATAACCAAATACAAATTGAGGTAGAGATTACGCTGATTAAGTGTGACAGATTTTTCCATATCATCTTTTGGAATATAAACGATTTAATTGTGGCAAATATTTGCAGTGAAGGTAAGATTAAATAATTAAGGTAAAGTTGACTTACTTTATCAATTTGACTATTGTGTTCTTACCATATCTTTTGTAAATATTTGTGCCGATTTCTTCTGATTTACGCCTGATTTGCGATTGAATAGTTGTATATGAACAATAATTTTTTTTACTGAAATTAGTAATAGTATTTGGGCGGGAAAATGACTGAGTTACTATTCTTGGATGGTTTCATTATTATATTAAGTATGATTCCTTCATTATTATAAGGATCATTTTGTCGGTTACTTCAATGTTAGAAAATTTTCTTTCTTTTTTTCAGGTGAATTATATTTACCTTCCGGTGTTTGATTAAATTGGGCTAAAATTATTTTTGGTCCTATAACTTTCCGCTCGTACGCTGTTTGTTAAAAAATAGTTGTATTTTCAATTTAGTCTCGTTTAAAAAAAAATTGCTCGTAATTGGCCTTATTTTTGCCGTCGGTGACCAAATTGGCCGAAAAAGCGCACCTGACAACCTGGAAAATTAGCCGGAATTATGTGTCACATGAAAGGAATGTGCGCGTATCCGGTCGATTTGGTTACCGACGACCAAAATAGGACCAACTACCATCAATTTCTTAAATTATGGGAGTAAATTGAAAATGCAACTATTTTTGGGACCAAAATTATACGAAAGGGAAGTTTTGGGACCTAAAATAATTTTAGCCAATTAAATTATCAAACGCACACTACAAGTCTTTTAACAATGAAAAAAAAACACTCATAGTATATTTCAATAGAATTTTAGAGGTAATTAATTCTCAACTTATTCAATCTTTATTGATATCCTGGTATTTTAGGATATTTTTATGTTGGGATGTAGCAGAATGTGCTCCATTCAGATGAGGCACATCCTCCATCCAAAACCCCACTCGATTTCACAAATTCCAATTATATTTTTATTTATTACATAATCAACCAATGATTATTCGTACCACCTTTATATATAATAATATAAACTTACAAATTCCAACAATATTTTAATCATTACATATCACTTTTCATAATATAATAATATAAATCACCATTCACCAACCTATTGACTTGACATCTACAATAGACATTATACCATACTCCATCCCAATATAAATATACATTTTGGATGGACATATCCCCTATCCGGATGTGTCCATTCTTGTTCAAACATCCCCTTAGCAAGTGTTTTTTTCTAAATTAAAAACCACTTGCATTAAAATCGAAACAGAATCACCTAATACAAGAGGTTCCAACCAACTAGGAAAACCTGGCTCAACCCAACCATGAGAAGATAAGGAGGATAAAATAAACTTAGCCAAAGAATGTGCTACCGTATTTGTTACCCACAACACATGATGAACACCCAGCGCTGAAGGATGACTACACAACTCTAAAATATCTAATAGGATGTTCCCCAAAGGACCTAAATACGGTTATTTTGCAACGACTGATTGCACTGCTAACAACGAGCCTGAATATACCTGAACACCTTCCAAAAGCCAAATCCTTGCAGAAACTCAGACCATAGAACATAGCCCTTAACTCCACTGCCAACACTGAGCATGGTTATGATATCATACGAGCTCTCACAACTTTTAAATATCCTTGTGAATCCCACGATCACATATCCCACACTAAACCTGTCTTTTTCCTCATTGGAGCCATGCATCCACAACTAAATGAAGCTCTCCTGGTTTTGGACACAGCTACCTCCTTTCACAAGGTTCAGTAGCCACCCTCATATTTAAAAGTGATGCTCTAGCCTTCTTAAAAATCTCTAGCAAGACCGTGGCCCAATAAATCTGAGATAACACTATTGCCGACCATGAAACCTCACCGTCTTTCTTTTTAGAAAAATCTTCCTCCAAACTGCACACACTCTAATCGCCAACTGCTCAAACTTATTACCATTCAGACATTCTAGATAAAGTGGGTGGAATTCTAAGTTAAACATCGGCTAAAAATAAATGAATGACTTCAAAGATTGCATAATGAAATGGAAAAATGGGTCCCTGTGTACCTAAACCATATAGTTTAGGCAGGAATGATTTCTACCCAGAGAAGTGAGGGGGTGCATGCTTATTTTGATGAGTTCGTACACTTGAGGAGCACACTCAGACATTCTATAGAGCAGGACAAGATGGCAATTGGTAATAAGATTCAAAGGGTTTATAGCTGGCTTCTCAAAGGACAAGATTATAAAGTGCATAACACATTTACCTTGTGGAGACAATTTCAGAAGGCTTACACAAAGATAATTTTTACGCAAGTTCAGGATGAGATCACGCGTATCTTATATTATCATATTGTTCCAGGACCAGAAAAATGGCAAGTGGAGAATCCCAAGATGTTGGAATCGAAAAATATAAGCCACTGGAGAGAAGCATTGTGAAACTTTTTTGTCACATTATGATTGAGTATCGGCCTAACAGTTCGTATCTTGATTGCAATTACAAGAAGTACGAATTCAAGGAAATACTTTCTTGTCACTTATGAAACTGATAGCTCAGAAGGACATCCAGATAGTTAATGATAGGTACTTGTTAACGAGATGGAGAAAAGACGTTTATAGTCGACACTCAAGCATCTTTTCTGTAGGTGGTTATCCGCTCATGACTAACAAGTACTGATACACGTTCTGTATGCATGCATTTAGGTTGATTTAGACAAGAATTTTATAGCATTTGCATATATTTTTGGTTGGTTTATGCTTAACGTTATTATATTGTGCTGAATGATGTGTGTGTGCTTGTTTTGTAGTCAATTGTATGGTTTTTAGGCTAAAAAGTCCCTTTGGACGAAGTTCAGCGAGCATACGAGCAAGGAAAGTAGTGAAATGGTAAAATTATTTGGACAAAATGGTGCCAAAAGACCCACTCGATCGAGTGGGATAGGTCTCACTCGGTCGAGTAGGAAAGTGAATTAAAGGATAAAGCTAAAGTTGCCACTCGGCCGAGTACATTGAGCTTACTTGGTCGAGTGGCGAGAATGGTTACGGACTCGACCGAGTCTATCATCTTCACGTGGAGCGAGTGATGGTTCGATAAAAGTTAGATTTTAGCCAAGCAATTCGCTCGGGCGAGTGCATTATTTGCACTCGGGCGAGTGGGAAGATGGGCCAACGCGGATTTTATATTTTGTAGCCAATTTGGCCCGGTTTAACTAAATCACCCCAGGCTTATAAATAGGTGTCTCTAGGTCCAAAAATAGGATCTTTTATCATATTTGAGAGGTTAGAGGCTTGAATTGGAAATCAATAAATAAAAGGCGAAGAAGACCAATATCTCAAGACAAATCCAGGTTTTGTCGTTTATTGATTATTTTTGTTTCTTGTCAATGTTTATCTATGAACATATGATTGTTTTAATTATAAACATGAGTAGCTAAACTTGTTTGTATTCTAGGGCTAGAAATTAGGTTGCGATTTAATATGTTTTAATAATTAATCTGTTTATTCTAGACACCATCCTATGTGTTTATCGTATATGCTTGTACTTATTTTATGAATTGATCAATTTGGCCAATTGCTTTATTCTACCTACTTAATAATTCGACGCCTGAGAGGGTAGGGTTATTAATAGGCTTACGGTATATAGAATAAACATCAGTATTATCCGAGAGCAGTGAGTTGTTTGTGTAAGCACTGGTCTTAGGATCCCTTGGGAGTTGCATGCGAGATAGTTACCCTGAGAGGGTAATTATTCGTACGTGATCAACACGTTAGGATCGTCCGAGAGGAGGATCAACTATGGTAGTGATCGCCTAATAAACACTTAAATTTTGTTTAAAGTCTAGAATATTGGGATAAGTATACATATGACATCGTAACTGAAATCGACCCTTAGGATACGTCTTCTTAACTGATCCATTATCTCTTGTTATTTGTTTGCTAGTTAAGCAGCTTAAGTGTTTTAATTAATCACATAAATCCCCATAATTGAGAGTCTAGATAGAGTTGATCTAATATAATTAGGGTACTAAATTAACATAGGATACAATCCTTGTGGGATCGATATTTCTCACTTCTTACTACAGTCGCACCTACACTTGCGGTGACACCAGAGGTTAGAAATAGTGTGTGATGTTTTTGGCACCGTTGCCGGGGGCTGGTAACTGTGTTAATTTCTATCTTGATAAGTAGATCAGCATTATGCTAGATATTTATTTTATGCACTTTGTTTCCATTTTTTCCTGTTCTCTTTATTTGTGATCTAGGGTAGTGCATGCAAACCCGTTCTAAAGGAAAGAGCGATCTTGTTCCTTTTGACCCTGAAATTGAAGCAACTACCCGTAGATGCGGGACAAGGAGAAATTTAGCAACAAAGTTAGCGGAATTACAGGAGAATATGACTACAAATGAGATGCTTAAGGAATTGTTTGGTATGATGAGAGCATAAAACAATATCATACTTACTCTACAGAATGAGGTAAGAAATCCGGACAATAACAACTGCAGCTTCAGGCCAACCATGAAGAGGATCAGACACCTATACGGGAATGTCTTCGCCCCTTAGCTGATGGAAATTATGGAGGAATTATGATACCACCGATTAATGCTAACAGTTTCGAACTCAAGCCGGCATTGATCAGTATCATTCAGCAAAATCAATTCGGCGAGGGCCACTAGAAGACCCCAATGTACACTTGTCCACATTCAAATAGGTGCCGGAGACTCTTAAGGTGAACGGGGTTCCTCATGATCAGGTCAAGCTCATGTTGTTTGCCTTTTTTCCCTTAAAGATAAGGCAAGGGCATGGTATAACTCACTGTCATTGGATGATGTTACTACGTGGGGAGAGTTGAGCACAAAGTTTCTCCTAAATTATTTCCCACCAAGTAAGACACTCAAATTGAAGGGTGAGATCACCCAGTTCAAACAGTTCGACACAGAGCCAATGGGTGAAGCTTGGGGGTACTTTTGAGATCTCCTCCGGAAGTGCCCTCAACATGGATTTATAGAGAATGAGCAGATCTGCTACTTCTACGATGGGCTACTTGGGCGCATAAGAGTGCTTGTAGATGCAGCAACATGAGGCTCACTGTTGGCAAAGCACATAAGGGTTACATTTAATATCTTGAATGAAATGGCCACCACAAATTGTCAATGGCCGAATGAGATGAATCAGCCGAGGCGAGTCGCCAGCATTACTAAAATAGAGCCGATGGAATCACTTACTGCTCAATTGGCGGTAGTCTCTAAGCAGTTGAGTTTTTTAATAGGCGCTAGCTCGCCTCACCACGCCGAGCATAGTCCACACAAGCAGGCCATGCAAGAAGTAGTTGAAGACATGAATTATATGAACCAAAGGAACTTCAACAACTTCAGGGGTAATCAACAGCAGTACAATTAGTATCAGCAAGGTACAAGGAATCATCCTAATTTCTCGTACAACAATCCAAACAACTCACTCCAACTACTGCTGGGATTCTCTTTTACAAATAGAATGATTAATGATGGGAAGAAGCCGACTCAAGAAGATATCTTGCAGTCTCACATGGCAAAAACTGTCGAGAAGATTACAAAAATTGAGAAGAGGGTTGGTCATTTGAGCATGGAGATAAATAAAACACCCGTTAGTGAGATGAAGGAGCTGAAGGCTCAAATGAGCCAAATTGCACAAGCCCTTGGGTCCTTTCACCAAAAGGGGTAATTCCCGAGCAATAATAAGGTCAATCCAAAGGGATAATGCTAAGCTATTCGTTTGAGGAGTGGCAACGAATAAGAAGGACCAAAGCTGTCGGTTGACCAAGAGAAAGTGGTATAAAAAGAGCACTTGGAAGAAGAAAGTGCATCCAAAGAAAATGAGAAAGAGTCGACTCATAAAGGGGTTGAGAAGCCAAAATCTATTACTATATCTGATGCTCCTAAATATATTGCCCCTTCCTTTCCCTCAAGCTTTTCGTACGAAAAAAGTAGATGAACAATTTCTGAGTTCTTGGAGAATTTTACGAAAATTAACATTAACATACCAAACCAAAGTTCTTGAAAGAGGTGATTGCAAGATTTTTTTTGTTGATGCTTTGCAGCAGATGCTGAACTTGTAAAGTTCTTGAAAGAGGTGATAGCAAGGAAGATGAAATTGGAAGACTACGAGACAACCAATCTGACAGAGACGTGTAGTGATGTGATTCAAAGAAAGTTGCCTCAAAAGCATAAAGATACAGGTAGTTTTACTATTACTTATATTATTGGTATTGAGGTATTTGACAAAGTATTATGTGATTTAGGTGCTAGTATCAATCTTATGTCTTTTTCTATATTTGAAAACTAGGAATGGGCACAATAAAACCCACTACAATCGCCCTACAAATGGCCGATTGGTCTTTGACCTACCCAAGGGGTATTGTAGAGGATGTTCTATTAAAGGTTGGTAATTTTATAATTCCAACAGATTTTGTAGTCTTGGACATGATGGAGGATAAGGAGGTCCCATTGATTATTGGTTGCCCGTTTCTAGCAACGGGGAGGTCATTAATTGATGTACAAAAGGGTGATCTTACTTTGAGGATTACTCATGAGAATGTTACATTTTTATTTAAGGCATTGAGATTCCATAATAACGGGGAAGTGAACCAAATTGAAGAGTGTAGTATTATTCATAGTATAGACGCTACCTTGGATAAGAAGTTTACTTCTTCAGTTGATGATGTTCCTTTAGAAGTTTGCTTGCATGATTCAATTTTTACCTTGAATGACCTTGCCTCTACTGATCTTAATCTTGTGGATAGTGTTAGTGCCATGAATTCTCTACAGGAGGAACTGAAGAGCACTACAAATGAAGACGTGAGCAAAGAGGCGGCGAATGGTGGTGAGATCAAAAATTCAACCAAGCCTGAACTTAATCCGTTGCTGGATCATCTATGGTATGAATTTCTTGACGATAAGAAGAAAAATCCAGTAATAATTTCTGCTTATTTGACCAATACTGATGCAATAAACTGTTGAGAGTTTTGAGGAGGTATAAGTCTACCATAGGATGGTCGATCTCTGATTTAAAAGGTATTATCCCAACAGTCTGTATGCACAAGACTTTAATGGAGGAAGAGTATAACTCGTGTGTTCAAAATCAGTGTAGACTTAATTCGAAGATGCAAGAAGTAGTTAGGAAAGATATACTCAAATGGTTAGATGTGGGTATCGTATTTTCTATATCCAATAGTAAGTAGGTAAGTCCGACCCAAGGGGTCCCTAAGAAGGGGTAATGGCATTAATGAAGAGTGATAATGATGAGATCATAGCTACTAGGTTAGTTACAGGTTTGTGAGTTTGTATTGACTATAGGAAGTTGAATACGGCTACCCGTAAGGATCACTTTCCCCTCCCCTTTTTAGATCAAATGCTTGATAGGCTAGCAAGTTACGAGTTTTATTGCTTTCTCGATGGTTATTCGGGGTACAATCAAATCATGATTGCCCGGGAGGATCAAGAGAAGACTGCTTTTGTATGCCCTTATGGTGTTTTTGCTTTCCGTAGAATGCCATTCGGCTTGTATAAAGCCCCTGTCACTTTTCAGCGTTGTATGATGACCATATTTAGTGGGTTGATTGGGAACACCATGGAGGTTTTATGGACGATTTTTCTGTCTTTAGGTCATCTTTTGACCATTGTTTAGATAACTTGGCTCAAGATTTTGCAGCGGTGTGAAGACACCAATTTAGTTCTTAACTCGGAGAAGTGTCTAGGTATGGGGTGGTATTGTTCTCGGTCATAGAGTCTCTGCTGAAGAGTGGATCGAGCCAAGGTAGTGGCCATAGAAAAATTACCTCCCCCATCAAATGAAATATCAATACTGAGCTTTCTTGGACATGCGAGATTTTATAAAAGGTTCATTCGTAATTTTTCTAAGATTTCTAAACCTTTGAGACTTTGAAGAAGGCACTGGTGTCCGCCCCAATATTGATCACACCGGATTGGTCCCAACCGTTCGAACTAATGTGTGATGTCAGTGATATAGCTGTTGGGGAAGCCTGTAACGATCTGATTTTTCATAAAATAGTTTTAAAATTCCGTTAAAAATTACTTTAGCATAAATAATTTCCATAACAAATAATTAAATTAGCCATTTTTTTACACGAAAAGCACATCAAATAATTTGAATTCAAGAACACAAATCTTATTCTATAGCAGCGGAAATTAATTCAACTTAATTAAATCCATAAATCAAATATCTTAAGAAATTTTACAAATTTGACGACATATAAATTGAGACTAAATAACTAGGTATGTATCCGAAAATTCACTTTAAAGAAAACATGTAATATAATAATTTTATTGAATACTTCCAATTAACTTAATAATTATTCATACGCTTTCACCGCACTGCCCTCACCTCCTCGCCAGCTCCTCAACTGGAACCTCAAAATGTTAATTGTGAGGGGTGAGCTACCTCCAACTCTTACAAGTACATATTAAAAATATATGGTTGAAACATAACATGAATAACATTCAACTTACAACTTATCATAACATATGTGTGCAGAGGTTTTCCCGGATCACACTAACTTAACATACACGTGCACATGCTGCACCGGATCACGTCAACTGAGGGGATTGATCAATCAAACTTATAATGCAACTTATGTCTTGCATTTCATAAACTTATAATGCAAATTAGGACTTGAATTTCATAAGATAACATTTATATCACATAATTGAAACAAAGAATATTATTGAATATTTAACTATAACTTGAAAGTATATTATTGAATAACATACTAAAGTTTCATTAAAATCCAATATATAGAGATAGGGTTCCAAACTTTAAAAAAACAAATTACCTTGAGATAGAGAGCAAGAGGAAAAAGAGGTTTGGACGATGATGTCAGCTCTCCGAAGGGCCCCTAGGGTATTTGGACGAAATTTAAAGTTGAAGAGGGTGAAAATATTGTATGCTATGATTTTTGTGGGTAATTAATCAATTATGAGCCCATGTATTTATAGATATCAATCCTAGGTATGCTAATTATAATAGGATCCTTGTTCTCCAAGACTCATTATTCTTCTAGGATTATATATTTCTTTTTTCAACATGACCTAGTATGTATAAAAAAAATGAACTAGAACTATAATTAATGTGCTTTTTTTTACTATTCATTGGACTCATGTCCAAAATAAAATTTTAAAACCCTAGTGACATAAAATATACTATCAGCCATAAATTGAAATAATGACAAATAAATAAAAATAAAATATAATTTTCATAAGAAAAAAATAAATAATTAAATATGATAAATCATTAAATAAAGTACGAGGGTTTACATACTACACCCGTTGGAAAAATATTTTGTCCTCGAAATTTGCTACATATAACTTAATGTCATTCTAAAAATTTACTATGCCGAGGCTTGAAGTTTCATATGCATGCATCGTAAATGTGGCATAATATAATTTAGGCATGTGAACTTATAAATATGTCATACTTGTCATTAATAAAAATAATGAAGCATACTTGTCATGAATATTGCT
>JAUEKW010136660.1:0-30369 GCA_032274785.1 Ajuga reptans
TCAAGTGAGACTCCACATATCCCTGACAGTATTTCAAAAATATGCTCCAATGTGCTCCGATATCTCAGTATCTAACAAAATTCTTTCCCTAAACTCTCTACTTTCAATCAAAGAATTCAAACAGAATCTCTTACAGAGATTTAACGAACAACTTAATAATTCTGGAACTTTAATATCAAGTAAACACACTAGAGAAGAGAGAGAATAACAAACAGCTTAATAATTCATAATTCTGGAACTTTAACAAACAACTTTAACAACCAGCTTAATAATTCATAATTCATCAATCAAATTAATTATATGTGGTTGTTGAACAACTTGATCCCTGCAATTCTGGAAAAAAGAAAAAAAGAACCCATTAATGAAATATAATGCATCATGATTGAAAAAAACTCACAATCCAACGAAATCAGATATTCAGATTACTTGATCTATTACAAAATAAGGCATCATGATTGAAAAGAAAATATGCGGACTATTCAGCTTGCAACGAAATCAGATTACTTGATCTATTACTTGATCAATTATTTGATCTATTCCAACGAAATCAAATATTCAGCTTGCACTTATTACAGATTCAAAATTTATATTCCGATGTTTGATCAGAATTTCATAAAGAAAAGGAAATATGTGGACTATTAACAACATGCCTGAGTAAACATAAACGAAAAAAAAATAGGTCGTGAAAACAGAAAGGATATAAAGAAATCTGAAGAATTAGGAATGGTGGACCTTGTGGTGTGCGGTTGTGCTTGATTGCTTGCAGGGGTGAGCGTCGCGAGTCTCGCGACGGACCTGGAAGTGGAAACAGAAGGAGCGGTTGCCGGCTGGTTCACAGATTCAATTGTTTTTTTGAAGTGAAAATGGAAGAAGAATTGAAGAACAGAAGAAGTGAGGGACCTTAGTTAGGGTTTCGTAATGGGTTGGGTTGGGCATTTCTTAATCTCTTATTCTAAAAAAAATAAAAAAAATTGGGCATTTCACATTTGGGCCTCATTTAGACATTTGCAGATTGTATATAAAGTCTATTATTGCCTTATTGGGCCTCATAGTCTATGTAAAATTGTATTTACTGATTTAGCATATTTTTCTAAAATATTAATATATGATATATTATATACTAAATATTAATATATAAAATATATTATATAAAATATTAATATATAAATTGCGGTGCGGTTCGTGCGGTTATTAAGCAAAAATTCAAACCGCACCGCATATGTGGTGCGGTTTGTTGCCAACAAAATTAACCACGGATTATGTATAAAAAATGTAAATTGCGGTGCCAAATATAATGTGTGTTGTGATTTATAGTAAAATCACACGATGGGCCACCGTCCATTACTACAATCCACGGCCCACATATTAGTGTATACGGTATAGTGATCATAGCAATTAGTCATGGGATGGGCCGCCGCCATTATTTCTCGTATTTGGGCCTAATATAGTCTGTATTGTGATTTATAGTAAAATCACACGATGGGCCACCGTCCATTACTACTAGAGATTTATCTTTAAACTGAATTTTAAAATTAGTATTCCTTAGTCCATTTAAATCCAAGTCCACTATGCTCTCTCGCCATTACTATCTCTCTCTCCAAGCATTCGTTACAAAATATTTTTTTCATTATTTTTCAAGCATAATAATTACACATTTTACAAATCTTACCTTATTCTATCATAGAACAAACACAATGTTTACACCCTCATTTGAATTCAAACGCCCCAAAATTTGCACACCCAAATTTGCCACACCCACTCAATCCAAAAACAAACGCACATAGTCATGGTATGGGTGCATCCATTACTATGATTATTACTACTATAATTTTACGAGGGCTTACGCTTCCCCGGTAATAAACTCCGTGCCAAAATAAGCGTTGTGTTGTAAAAATATTTTTTGATACGTTTTTTTATTTACAAATATTTTTTTGTCTAAACATAAGAATAATGCTTGAAGAATCAAAATCTTGTTTAGCCCAAAAAAAAAAAAATAGTAGTTTTACAAAATAAGTTCCATATCTTTGATAAGTCAAATTAGCTTTTAGAAAATAATTATACCTTATTAAATTGACAAAAATAAATGCACGTGTAATAACTAATTATGCCATAATTTAAAATTACCATGATTTTATCATCTCCGTGTTAGTTCCATAAATAGTATTTATGTGTTACTTATAAAGAAAAAGTTACACTTTAGTAAACACATGAGTTTATATAAAAAGTTACACGTTCTAAAATAAAATTGTTTTTATTAAATAGGTCTTCTTCTTTTTCCCCCCGAAAATATTAAATGGCATTAATTAAAAACTTAAAAGAGAGAGTTATAAATAGGGATGTAAACGAGCCGAATCAAGCCGAACAGTACCAGGCTGGTAGGCTCGAGTTCGGCTCGTTTGATTTTTAGTCGGCTCGAGTTCGACTCGAGCTTCTAGACTTATGTTCGAATTCGGTTCGTTTTGTAATTACTAAGCTCGCGAATAGTTCGGCTCGGTTCGACAAAAACTCGATAACACATCAAAATGTGCATAGTTCGAGCTCGAGTTCGTTATTAAGCTCGCAAATAGTTCGAGTTCGATTCGCAAAAGCTCGTGAATAGTGTTCAACACAATTAAGTTCGGCTCGAAAATTTTACCGAGCTCGAAATTAGGCTTGAGCTTAGTTCGTTTATGCCAACGAACGATTCCGAACGAATATTTTTTCAAATCGAAACCCAAATAGTTTGCGAATAGTTTGGTTTGATTACATCCCTAGTTATAAATTAAGAAATTTACCGGTTACAAAATGTCAATGGAAGTAAGAAATTAACCTAATTATTAACTCCCCATTACCGTCATTGTGGTTAGGGTAAAATACTAAAAACACAAGAAAAAGGCAACGGAGATAAGAACAAAAAAACCCTAATAACGTTAAATCTCCTTCTGAACACTACTTTCTCTGATACTGCAAAGTACGATTTACGCATATGTGCGTATGTATATGTGTGCGTGATTTATCATCTTCATTTTTGTGAATACTGGATAAAGTAGTTTAGTTATAGAAGAAGATGGCGGCGGAAAGTTCAACGGCGGGGACGAGTAATAGATCTGGCGCCGGAGGAGCGTCGGCGGACTCGTATATTGGCAGCTTGATAAGCTTGACTTCGAAGAGTGAGATCAGGTACGAAGGGATACTGTACAACATCAACACCGAAGAGTCTAGCATCGGATTACGCAACGGTGAGAAAATTTAGGGCAAAGATGTCCGCTTAGGGTGTTTCATATTGTTTCGTTTCTTAGGGTTTTATTAATACATACTTATGTTCGGTTTTACCTGATTTGGTTTCTATTTTTTTCCGCCTAGCTCGCCAATTCTTATAATCCCCCGGTTGTTCGAGCCAGATGTTAAGTGGCTACGGTTTTAGCTCAGTTTTTTTGACTAGTTTACTTTTTTATGTTCTTGTTGATTGGTTAGGAATCTGTTCACTGGATATCTTTACAATCTATATGTTTATGTCATGTTCATAGGAAAGGTCAAAAGTTTATCTGACTTATTGTTGTTTCCTTTACATTTTTCTTATCTGTGAGAAATAGATTATTGGCATGCTTCTTCGGCGCATTCTCTTGGCCTAGATAATCGTTCCTGATTTGGTCTCTTTCAAGTAGGGTTCCTAATGCTTAAGTTATTATCATTTAGATATATATGGTGTGTGATATTGGACAGTGTTGGTAGGTTGCTACCACAGAAGTAAGGCAGCAAACTTTACTGGTTTAAGCAAAGTTAATAGAGCAAGCATATTGTGGGTTTAGTTTGACTTGGCTCCTGTCCTGTTGTTTGAGATTAAATAAATATGAAATGCTGCATTGGTATAAGATAAGTTAATATAACAAGTTAACAAGTACAATTTGGGATATTGGTTTTAGGTTTTTAGCTTAAATTGCCTTATATCTTGTTGTTCGAGGTTAAGTAAATCCGAAATGGTTGACTACACACTAGAATTAATAGTCAGTGAGGGCCCTACATAAGTTTTGATTCTTCCATTCCCATTACTTAATCGGTCGGTTACAGTTACTTGGATATAATCTATGTAATGAGTTATGGGGTTTGAGACTTGGGGTGTCTTAAGATCAACATCCAACACTAATAGTGACATCTTTCATGGTGCTAGTGCTTCTTAGCACCAACATTCCCTGCAGTAAGTTTTGAAGTTCATTTATGTGGCTGTGAAATGATTTATTGTCACAGCTATATACTTGAGCAGGTTGAGCAGATGTGTGCTGTTGACTTCATGATTTTCCTCACATAGCTCTATTTATCTAAAATGATAGTCATTTTGTATTGAACATTTGAACTGATCACATATTACAACATCTTTGTTGTATATGGTACACTATGGTTGCAAACTAATCAATGCTTGGGGTGTCTTAAGATCAACATCACATGTTATAATCTATGTAATGAGTTATGGGGTTTGAGACTTGGGGTGTCTTAAGATCAACATCCAACACTAATAGTGACATCTTTCATGGTGCTAGTGCTTCTTAGCACCAACATTCCCCGCAGAAAGTTTTGAAGTTCATTTATGAGACTGTGAAATGATTTATTGTCACAGCTATATACTTGGGAAGGTTGAGCAGATGTGTGCTGTTGACTTAATAATTTTCCTCACAGCTCTATTTATCTAAAATGATAGTCATTTTGTATCGAACATTTGAACTGATCACATATTTAAACATCTTTGTTGTATATGGTACACTATGGTTGCAAACTAATCAATGCTCAAAACATCATATGGCAGTGAGATCATTTGGTACAGAAGGACGAAAAAAGGATGGTCCACAACTCCCCCCAAGTGATAAAATTTATGAATACATACTGTTCAGAGGAAGTGATATCAAGGTACACATTGAATATGCATTCTTGTAATGTTTGTCTCGAATTCTCCCGTTGAGAAGTGTATAATCTTCTTTTGGGGAAGTCATTTCAGGGTTTCCTGTTTGGAGATGTTCTGATATAGTTAGTAATTCGGAAAAGCAAATTCTATGAATGTATTGTGCTTGAGTAATTTTCGGTGAAAATTTGCTCAAGCTAGTATACGAACTTTTAGTCACAGTATGCAAGGTCTATTATTCTGATGCTAAATTGTTTTTTTCGTCCAGTCTATTTTGGGGTTGGGCATGTTGGGTGGGAAAAAAAAATTTGGTATGTGCACGGTATAAAAAAGAATTGCAACTTGGGCTTCTGTATACTTGATGGCCATCACCAACAACGGCAGATATTTAATATATTTTTTTCCTCGGTTTCTAGTTTAACTTGCACTGGCATTGCTTTTGCGGTTTTGCCTCTTGTTTCTGCTGGCTCAAATTTCCACGACATTTTTGTTTTTTCCATTTCCACAGGATTTACAAGTCAAAGCCTCTCCACCAGTTCAAACCACTCCATCCATTAACAGTGATCCTGCAATTATTCAGGTAAGTAGTAGCACAACTATGTTAGTGATTTGATACAGGAGAAATTGACGCTTACCCATCTAAGCTTTGGTGCAGTCTCACTATCCTCGCCCTACTACCCCACCCACAAGCTTGCCTACTGCTCCTAGTGGGTCTCCGACAGATCATGTTTCCCATTCTCCACAAATGGGACTCCCTGGGTCTACTTTTCAAAGTAATCTGCACTTGTATCAACCTGGAGGGAACTTGAATTCTTGGGGCCCTTCTCCCCCAAATGCAAATGGAAGTGCCTTACCTATGCCAATGTATTGGCAGGGATTCTATGGCACACCTAATGGGCTGCCTCAACTTCCCCAGCACTCCTTACTTCGACCACCTCCTAGCCTGTCAATGCCCCCTTCAATGCAACAGATGCAATTTCCTGGTTTCAGTTCATCTTTACCATCTACAGCATCTAGCTTGTCTGGTTCTACTTTACCTGATTATCATTCTTCCTTGCTGTCCAACTCTGCAAGTTCCTCTAGTCTGACCTCTACTTCATTAAATGCTTCAACTTTGTCTTTAAACGTGCCTCCCCTGCAGCCTTCTTCTCTAGCATCTGAAGCATTAATCAATCCGCTTCCAAACAAAGCTCCGATTGCTATCCCTACTTCAAATCCTAGTTCTAATATGGCATCTATGGGTCATCTTGCGACTTCAGCTCCTTATAATGCAGGTTTACCCTCAGTTGCTAGCAAACCTGGATCCTTACCTGGTCCAGCAGTATTTCCCCAGCAGACCCTATCGTCTTCTGGAACATCTGTTCCTGGGGTATCTGGTTCTGTTCTTACAGAGACGCCAACACCTTCACTTATAACTCCTGGACAGTTTCTGCATTCTGGATATAGTACTGTTCCTGCACCTCAACCTTCACAGACAGCTCAGAAAGATGTTGAAGTAGTACAAGTATCACCGAAACCATCAGCGGAACCTTCAGGCCCTGCAGTAACAGAAGCTCAACCACCAATATTACCTTTACCACCCAACGCTCGAGCTCACAGGGTATTCTTGAGTTCTTTTTATTCTTAACATAAAGTTGCACCTTTTCTTCTGTTATTTTATGAGGACTGAAGTTTGATTTATCTGATTGACACTGGTTTTAGGTAGAACTTTCATCTAGTGAATAGGTTTATTGGTTTCACAAGGCTTAAATCTGTATATGATGGCATGAGTATGACGTAATTAAAGTGAAAAGTATGGTGCTGCATCTACGGAGTTTATTGACCTGATTCAACCGACTTTGGTGCTTAAAGATGATTGCTGTTAATGCCGTCTCACTAGTGATTTGGAAATTGTAGGTGGTACAGGGGGTTGGACAGGGTTGCAGTGGCATTGGATAGGTTACATACATGGAAATACGATGGTGCCTTAGATCCATTCTCCTAAATTTACTCAGTCGTAACTATAACCTCACAATATAGAAATTTATATATCTTCACTGAAAAGTTAAATTTTCTCCCTTCAAATAAACGACTCTTGCATTGAAACATATTGTAGCCATATCTTTCCTAGATATTTCATTTGAATTCCATGCAAGAATTTGGGTTTGATACGTTATCCATTTATTTTCCACCTGCCATCTCTCATTTATTGAATTTCACTGCATGTTTTACTCGCGTGGAATACCTTAAGTAACTCCAACTTGTGTGGGAACCTCTAGCATTATTTGGAATAATTCCCAGGGTTTACTTGTAGCTGTTAATATATGTGTTTTCTATTTCTACTATTGATATAATCCAGTTGTATGTGTTAACATCTCTCTTCTATGATAACATTATTAGTAGTTTTAGACTTTAACTTCTAATGATGTACTTTACTAACAATTTTTCAGCCAAATGGAGGTGCTTATCACATGCGCAACAATTATAGAGGGCGTGGTGGGAGAGGATATGGGGTAAGGACTTGCTTGGACTTGGATGTTAATTGTTTCTCCTTTAATTATTGCTATATTTCTGCTATAGATTAATCTGCATTATCCTTCACAACATGACCACTTCTATTCCTTCTCTCTAGGCTTCCATGAACTGTCTTTCTGCGATTACTAGTTTCTTCTAGCATCACATTTTTTCTTTTATAGTGCGCATTTGATGAACCTCCTTCAAGGTGCCTAATTTTTCAAAATTAATTTTTTGAATGTAAAATAATGTAGTCTTCTGTGTTGAAGGTTTCACGCTCTGTGACAAAATTCACTGAAGACTTTGATTTCACGGCGATGAATGAAAAATTCAATAAAGACGAAGTGTGGGGTCATTTGGGAAAAAGTAAATCAAAGGATAAAGAAGGAAATGGAAGTGGCAGTGATGAACATGAGTATCAGGATGAGGATGATGAGGTTGAATTGCCCAAGATTGAGACCAAGGTGGATGTTGTTTAACATTGTCTTAACGTATTATCAACAGACTGTGGAAGACTTTATATGATTATTGATGTTGCATTTTCTTTGCCCTTTTGCAGCCTGTTTATAATAAGGATGATTTCTTCGATTCTCTTTCCTCTAATGCTCTAGACAATGACCCAAATAATGGTAGGGGTAGGCCTCGGTATTCGGAGCAAATGAAATTAGACACAGAGGTACACCCCTTTTGATCTTTACCTTCTTTTTTATCAGCTTAAGGATTTTATCAGCTTTAGGATTAATGCTATCTCTCTCTCGTCTTCTAAAATGCAGACATTTGGAGATTTCCCGAGGTATCGGGGTGGTAGAGGGCGTGGTCCTGGTCGAGGTGGGGGTCGCTTCCGTGGCTCTTACCATGGAAGAGGTTATGGTGGGTATGGTTATGGGGGCAGGGGCCGTGGTCGAGATACGCCATATCGAGCTTGAGCATATGCGGTGTCCTAGTAAAAGTTAATGGCGATCTTGTCCTTGGGGGCAGGGATTGATTCTCAGTACTTGCTTGTAATTTCTGTGCATTTTATTTTGGTCTCTTCTAATTAATAAAAGTCAGGATATCAGATTTTAGACATGTATTTTTCACCGTTTGTCATGTAATTTGTGGTTGTAGTAAAAGAAATACCTGAGTGATATTTAGCTAATCTTTTGTTTTCATGCATATCTTCCCAAGAACAAAGAAAGTAAGATCACATTCTCTCTCAAGAAAGGAAAATGAAAACAATGCCAATCGTCACCGGAACGGATCTCCTCCTACAAAATCGTACGTAGTAGAAGATCCGATTCGAATTGCAGCTCATTGACGTTGGTCTATATCTACTTACATGTAGCAACCAACACCTTTCTTGGTGGGAGGGAAGGCCTTCTTCCATGAAGTAAAGCCAAGTTATCTAAAAAGAGCACATCTCCCTTCTCCCACTTGAATTGAATGCTTTCTTCTTCAATAATCTCTTCACATCTCTTCACCATCTCCGCCGGTATTTCTTCCCCACCGGCCATCGTGGCGGAGCTCCCCTCCTTTCCGTGCATCCCGACTACGGTGTTGAACCACATTCGCCGCCCTTTTCTTCCATCGAACACCCTCGTCAACGATCTCGGTCCGAGTATCGTCTTCACCCTGCCATCTTGCAGCCACTCCACCTGCATTCCTAGTGCATTTGCCCTGCACTCAAATTGTCCATTGGAACTTTTTAAAACTGACGTTGAATGTACATATCAACCAATTTTAACTATCATGACATTAAACACAATATATCATCCGAAGATAGATCTCTGTCTATGGTTTGGACGGGTTGTAAGATATGCTAAACTAAACCAATTCTTAAGGTTTGTGAAATCAGGAATTCAAATCAAACCGTTAATTTTATGAAAGCAATGGTTTCCGGTCGGATTGAAAGGTTTTCTATACAACCCGACGTACTTTTTTTCAGCTTCGAAACGATCTGATGTTCCGAATGCATCTTCCCAACCTCGGCCTCTCATGGAAGTAGTATCGTTCTTGCTCAAAGCTGTGAAAGTATATCTCAGCCCTTTCCGGTCCAACTCTTCCACCACCTCCGGGTACTCTTCCGACATCCGTTCCGTTACGCGAAAACTCGGCACGAACGGAGTTTCCCCTCCCTCTGGTGGAGGTACTTCACAGAAAAGTATCACTTTCTTTGGAAATTCTTTCATCTGCACGACGAAAACGGAAAGTTGACTCCTCTATCTTAAAATAAGAGTTCTGTTTAAAAAAAAAAAAAAAATTGTCCCAAAAAATGTTCTATTTAAAAAGTCGAAGTTAAGTTTAACAATACTATGATAATGACAGTGTTGGATCATCAACTTCTACGTTGTCGATCAAAATAACAAAATCTTGCAAAATTTAGATTTTGATGTAGTATTGTTAACTAACAAACAGACCGTTTGGTACAAACACTTTCGTTCGAGCTTGGTTAGGCCTTATTCATTAACGGCTCGTGAACACGTTCTAAGCTCATATAAAATAATAATGGTAAAATTGATAATCATAATAATAATAATTTTATACTATTTATGTAACTTATTTAAAATGCCCATGAATTTATTATTGAAAGAATAAAACTTAAGATTTTTAATTTGTGCAAAACTAGAACAATATATATATGATATTCATGCTCACAAACATAAAAATATAAATAAACTCGGTGTTCATAATGTTGTATACATTAACGAAACACCAAATTAACATGCTCGATTCGAGCTCCGTGAGGTTGATAATGGAACTCACCAGGACCATCTCATGGTGGTAGTATATGAACTCAGACAATGGGCCTTCATTGGCAGTCCAAACCCTCTTGTACACGTGTGTCCTCGGTGCGGGCCCCACGTATCGAATATCGTCCCAACCAAAGGTCGCAACGACGTGGTTGAACTCCTCAGCATTCCTCACATCAAACCCCCTTAGAAGGACTGCACTGTTCTTGATCATCATTTGTTCAAACCAGTCTTTGTTCTCCCTTAATGCCGCCGCCACGTCAGCTCTGCCGCCGGGCGGCGGCCGCAGCACTAGCGGCATGGTTTCGCCGTCGACCAACTTTTGGCCTTCGCAGTTTCCCACCTTGAAATCCTTGCAAGTGAACTCCATTATTGTCTCTTGAGTTTGTTGTGGTTAAGGTAATTGTCTATTTATTGTAATAACTGATTATGAATGCACTAATTTTTTAATCAAGATGAATTAAAGATGCTTTTTTTGACTTTTGCTTACCGTTTATATGTTTGTATTGTTAGTCTTTGTGTTGGTTTGCTCAATGTTTTCCATATGTAATCAATCTTTGGCTACAGTTTGGCATATTTAATTTTGCAAACTTAGACATTTTTAGGCCGGTCAACCTATTCCAAACTAATATAGTTAAAGTCCCTCGACATTAATCGAACGGCGGTTAAAGTCTAGCACTTAGTCGTGGTCTAAGAAGGATATATGTACTAAATCCTTTTTCATGCTTTAAGAGAGGCTTATAATTATTCTAGACGTTTCCTAGAATAATTCATAACAAAATATTTTAAGAAAATAATGAAATCAATAGCTTAAACTAATTTCCAGCCTTAATGAATCTAAATTTTAGAAAAAGGCCCAAAATTAGGGTACTAATACAAATAGGCAATATTATTATACTCTCTGTTGTAAAAATTGCGAACTAGCTCCGACTACTCCCCTTATAGATGTTAGACTTTCATTAACCGCCGATATTATATTTTCGATTAATTCCCGCCTAATCACGTCTAGGCCCCGTTCAGCCACGCCTAGGTCCTGATTAGACGCTAGCTCCTAGTCTAGCGCCCGAAGGCCCAATCCGGTGCCTATTATTCGAAAAGTGTGGGATATGGGCCAGGATGTTGGGCTCGACCCAAGTGAGTGGACTTGGGCCGGATATGGTATCCAGGCCCAGTACCACCTCTGCTGCGGCCCATTAGAGCAAGCCTGGTGAGGTCCAGTTTCACATTATTAGGGAGGGAGCCCATTTGTAGCCTGGTAGTATAACTACAATTTAATAAAAAAATTAATTTTACAAATAAGTTAATATTTTTTAATAAGAAATGTGTATGTGTAAAATTTTAAGGCAAAAACTTATATGCCCCGTTGCATGAATCTTTTTATATGTAATGGGTAGGGTAATTCTACCCGATCAAAAATGTATTACTTTTATGTCAAAATGTATTACTTAATTGACAAAAAATATTACTTGTTTTAATATATTTATGAATGAAAATATAGCTTTGGATTAATACTTTTATTAAAAATAGTAATACTTTTTCGATTGATAACTTTTTGCAAAAAAGTAATACTTTATAGAGAAAAACTAATACCTTTTTGAAACTTGGATTTGGATCAACCCGTTGCATATAAAAAGATCCATGCAACGGGGCACATAAGTGTTACTCAAATTATAATAATTAATTCTGCAATAATTTACAGGCACCAAAAATTATACTTGGATGTAACATATATAGTTTTTAAACAATGTTTTAAAAGAAGAGAAAACCCTAATAACGTCATCTTGGCATATTCCCCATTTCGAAGAAGGGTTAAAATCTTCTGTTGAATACTACCTTCTCTGATACTGCAAAGTCCGATTTACGCATATATGCGTATGTATATGTGTGTGAGATTTATCATTTTCATTTTTGTGAATAACTGGATAAAGTAGTTAAGTTATAGAAGAAGATGGCGGCGGAAAGTTTAACGGCGGGGACGAGTAATAGATCTGGCGCCGGAGGAGCGTCGGCGGACTCGTATATTGGCAGCTTGATAAGCTTGACTTCGAAGAGTGAGATCAGGTACGAAGGGGTACTGTACAACATCAACACCGAAGAGTCTAGCATCGGATTACGCAACGGTGAGAAAAATTAGGGCAATGATGTCCGCTTAGGGTGTTCCCTTTTGATTCGTTTTCTAGGTTTTATTAATACATTCTTAATTTCGGACTTGCCTAATTTAGTTTCAATCTTTTTCCCGTCTAGCTCGCCAATTATTCTAATTCCCTTGTTGTTCGGGCCAGATGTTAAGTGGTTACTGTTTTAGCTCAGTTGAGTTTTTTTATTAGTTTGTTATTCTATGTTCTTGTTAATTGGTTGGGAATCTGTTCTCCGGATATCTTTACATTGTATATGCTTATGTGATGTTCATAGGAAGGTCAAAACTTTATCTGATTTGTTGATGTTTCCTGTACCTTTTTCTTATCTGTGAGTGTAGATTATTGACATGTTTTTATATGCGTTCTCTTGGCCTAGATATTCGTTTGTTATTTGGTCTCTTTCAAGTAAGCATTCCGAATGCTTAAGTTATTCTCATTTAGGTATATATGATGTGTGATATTGGACATTATATCTGTTCCTCTACTATTATGTACAGCTTATATGGATAGTACGAGTGTTGGTAGGTTGCTACCGGATAACTAAGGCAGCAAACTTGACTGGCTTAAGCAAAGTTAATAGAGCAAGCATATTACAGGTTTAGTTTGAGTTGGCTCTTGTCTTGTTGTTTGAGATTAAATAAATCTGAAATGGTTGAGTTGAACCATTAATTGATGATTCTGTGAGGGCTCGAATAAAGTTTTGATTTTTCATCTTCACACCAAAGCTTATTCCTGGGACTTACTGGGTCAGCTACATGAATATATCCATGTAGGAAGTTCCGAACTTGTGACTTATCAGTTCCTTGGGACTTGGGTAAAGCTGCATTAAGATAAGTTAATACACAATGTATAATTTGGGGATTTTGGGTTTAGCTTAAATTGCCTTATATCTTGTTGTTCGAGGTTAAGTAAATACGAAATGGTTTACTACACACTACAATTAATAGTCAGTTAGGGCCCAACTTAAGTTTCGATTCTTCATCACCACCACCATCATCACCAAAGTCCATTTCCATTACATGCTGGGTCGGTTACAGTTACACGGATATAATCCTCACATAGCTGTATTTTTAAAATGATATTTTATAACCTGATCACATATTACAGCATATTTGTTGTATATGGTACGCTATGATTGCAAACTAATCTATGCTCAAACATCATATGGCAGTGAGATCATTTGGTACAGAAGGACGAAAAAAGGATGGGCCACAACTTCCCCCAAGTGATAAAATTTATGAATACATACTGTTCAGAGGAAGTGATATCAAGGTACATGCTGAATATGCATTCTTGTAATGTTTGTCTTGAATTCTCCTGTTGAGAAGTGTATAATTTTCTGTTGGGTAAGTTATTTCAGCGTTTCCTTTTTGGAGATGTTCTGATACGGACCATATAGTTAGTAGTTTGGAAGAAAGAAAATTCTATTTGCTCGAGTAATTTTAGGTGAAAATTTGCTCGAGCTAGTATACAAACCTTTACTCACAGTAAGCAAGGTCTATTATTCTGATGCGAGTTTGCTTTTTTCTTCTACTCTCTGTGGGGTTGGGCATGTTGGGTGGGAAATTAAATATTTGGCATGTGCGTGGCATAAAAAATAATTGCAACTTGGGCTTCTGCATACTTATTGGCCATCACAACGACGGCAGGTATTTAATATTTTTTTCCTAAAACATTCTAGCTCCACTGGCATTGCTTTTGCAAATTTGCCTCTTGTTTCTGCTGGCTCAAATTTCTGCAACATTTTTGCTTTTTCATTTCCACAGGATTTACAAGTCAAAGCCTCTCCACCAGTTCAAACCACTCCATCCATTAACAATGATCCTGCAATTATTCAGGCAAGTAGTAGCACAACTATGTTAGTGATGTGATACAGGAGAAATTGATGCTTAACCATCATGGCTTTGGTGCAGTCTCACTATCCTCGCCCTACTAACCCTCCTGCAAGCTTGCCTACAGCTCCTAGCGGGTCTCTGACAGATCATAATTCCCATTCTCCACAAATGGGACTCCCTGGTTCTACTTTTCAAAGTAACCTGCACTTGTATCAACCTGGAGGGAACTTGAATTCTTGGGGCCCTTCTCCCCCAAATGCAAATGGAAGTGCCTTAACTATGCCAATGTATTGGCAGGGATTCTATGGCACACCTAATGGGCTGCCTCAACTTCCCCAGCACTCCTTACTTCGACCACCTCCTAGCCTGTCAATGCCCCCTTCAATGCAACAGATGCAATTTCCTGGTTTCAGTTCATCTTTACCATCTACAGCATCTAGCTTGTCTGGTTCTACTTTACCTGATTATCATTCTTCCTTGCTGTCCAACTCCGCGAGTTCCTCTAGTTTAACCTCTACTTCATTAGGTGCTTCAACTTTGTCTTTAAACGTGCCCCCACTGCAGCCCTCTTCACTAGCATCTGAAGCATTGGTCAATCCGCTTCCAAACAAAGCTCCTATTGCTATCCCTACTTCGAATCCTAGCTCTAATTTGGCATCTCTGGGTCATCTTCCGACTTCAGTTCCTGATAATGCAGGTTTACCTTTAGTTGCTAGAAAACCTGGATCCTTACCTGGTCCAGCAGTATTTCCCCAGCAAACCCTATCGTCTCCTGGAACATCTGTTCCTGGGGTATCTGGTTCTGTTCTTTCAGAGACGCCAACACATTCTCTTATAACTCCTGGACAGCTTCTGCATTCTGGACATACTACTGTTCCTGCACCTCAACCTTCACAGACGGCTCAAAAAGATGTTGAAGTAGTACAAGTATCACCAAAACCATCATTGGAACCTTCAGTCCCTGCAGTAACAGAAGCTCAACCACCAATCTTACCTTTACCACCAAACACTCGAGCTCACAGGGTATTCTTGAGTTCTTTATTTCTTTAGAGTTGCACCTTCTTTTCTGTTTTTCTTATGAGGACTGAAGTTTGATCTTTCTGATTTATGCTGGTTTAAGGTAGAACTTTGATCTATTAAAGAATGATTATGGGTTTCATGAGGCTTAAAGCTGCATACGATAGCATGAGTATGATGTAATTAAAGTCGAAAGTATGGTGCTGCATCTATGGATTATATTGACCTGATTCAACAGACTTCGATGCTTAAAGATGATTGCTGTTACTGCCGTCTCAATAATGATTTGGAAATTGTAGGCGGTACGGGGGGTAGGACAGGGTTGCAGTGGCATTGGTTATGTTATGTATATAGAAATACTATGGTGCATTAGATTCATTCTCCTAAATTTACTCAGTCGTAACTATAACTTCACAGTATAAAAATGTATGTATCTTCACTGAAAAGTTAATTTTTCTCCCTTTAAATAAATGACACTTGCATTGAAATGTATTGTAGCCAAATCGTTCCTAAATATTTCATTTGAATTCCATACATGAATTTGGGTTTGATATTCATCATGATCGATCTATCCATGCACTTCTAATCCCATGCAGCACTTCTTTATCCATTTGTTTCCCACCTGCCATTTCATTATAATCATATAAATCAGAAGGCGGTTAGTTAGTTCACATGGGCCT
Source organism: Ajuga reptans (assembly GCA_032274785.1). Lineage (NCBI taxonomy): Eukaryota > Viridiplantae > Streptophyta > Magnoliopsida > Lamiales > Lamiaceae > Ajuga > Ajuga reptans. The sequence continues at coordinate 15,763 of JAUEKW010136660.1, forward strand.
ACACGAACTTTATGAGTTGCAAGATTATCTTATATGATATCTAATATATTATTGACTGAATTTCATTGCATGTTTCACTCTCGTGGAATACCGTAAGTAAGGCCGACATATGTGAGAACCTAAAGCATTATTTAGACAAATTCCCGGGTTTAACTTGCAGCTGTTAGTATATGTGTGTTCGTTTTCTACTATTGATATAATCCAGCTGTATTTGTTAACATGTCATGTCTATTATAAGATTATTTGTAGTTGAAGACTTTAACTTCTAATGATGTATTTTGCTAACAATTTTTCAGCCGAATGGAGGTGCTTATCACATGCGCAACAATTACAGAGGGCGTGGTGGGAGAGGATATGGGGTAAGAACTTTCTGGGACTTGGATGTTAATTTTTAAGCCTTTAAATTTCTATATTTCTGCTATAGATTAATCTGTATCATCCTTCACCACACCGATTCCTTCTCTCTTGGCTTCCATGAACCGTCTTTCTGTGTTTACTAGTTTCTTCTGGCATCACATTTTTCCTTTTATGGTGCATTTGGTGAACCCTCCTTCAAGGTGCCTAATTCCTCCAGATTTAGTTTTATTGAATGTAAAATAATGTAGTCTTCTGTGCTGAAGGTTTCACGCTCTGTGACAAAATTCACCGAAGACTTTGATTTCACGGCGATGAATGAAAAATTCAATAAAGACGAAGTGTGGGGTCATTTGGGAAAAAGTAAATCAAAGGATAAAGAAGGAAATGGAAGTGGCAGTGATGAAGATGAGTATCAGGATGAGGATGATGAGGTGGAATTGCCCAAGATTGAGGTCAAGGTGGATGTTTAACGTTGCCTTAACGTAATACCAACAGTTCGTAGAAGACTTTATATGATTATTGATGTGTTGCATTTTCTTTGTCCTTTTGCAGCCTGTTTATAACAAGGATGATTTTTTCGATTCTCTTTCCTCCAATGCCCTAGACAATGACCCAAATAACGGTAGGGTTAGGACTCGGTATTCGGAGCAAATGAAATTAGACACAGAGGTACACACCTGTTGATGTTTTGCCTTGTTTTTTATCAGCTTTAAGGATTTCTGCTGCTGCCCTCTCTCTCTCTCTGATATGTCTTCAAAAATTGCAGACATTTGGAGATTTCCCTTGGTATCGGGGTGGTAGAGGAGGGCGTTTTCCTGGTCGAGGTGGGGGTCGCTTCCGTGGCTCTTACCATGGAAGAGGCTATGGTGGGTATGGTTATGGAGGCAGGGGCCGCGGTCGAGGTATGCAATATCGTGCTTGAGCATATGCAGTGTCCTAGTAAAAGTTAATGGCGATCTTGTCCTTGGGGCAGGGATTGATTCTCAGTACTTGCTTGTAATTTCTGTGCATTTTCTTTTGATCTTCTAATTAATAAGAGTCGGGATATCAGATTTTAGAGTTGTATTTTTCACCCTGTTTGTGATGTAATTTGAGGTGCTAGTAAAAGAAATACCTCTGCTCCTGAGTGATATTTGGCTGATCTTTTCGTTTTCATGTATTCTTGATAAGTCTTTACATTGGATGGTTAGATTAGACTACCGATTCTGAACTTCACTTAGCAAAAATTCCCGGCTGGCTCCGACTAGTCCTCGCTTAGGCCCATTGACCGCCTATACATTTTTTCTGATTTCTTCCTGCCAAACTACGCGTATCCCCCGTTCAGTGCCGACCTGATCTGGCGCGTCGTTATATTTGTATCTACCATCTGACTAGTGCCTAACGATTTTTACAACATTGTTAATAGGGATGTGATAAGGGCTGAAATGACATTAAGGCCTTAAAGGGCTAATCCATTAGGTGAGGGCTAGCCTGGTAATCTGCAGTTTTCAAATTCTTTGGTTTCTTCTTTTGTGGGGAGTATGATATGCAGCATTTTGAATATATTTTCGTGGAATATAGTTTATTATAGTAAATTTTTATTTTGACTATTAGAACATTTTAAATGACAACACTTAAATTTAGTATTCAAATATTAGAACTTAAATATTATATGGAAATATGAGTTGAGAGAGGAGTTTTATCTCTCAGAATTGTAAGATATGTGAGCTAGGACTTAAAAAGATAAATCATAATTTTAATGCATTTGAAGTTGTAATTTATGCAAATATATGTTAGATTCTAATGTTCTAATCATTTAAGTAAAGATGGATTTAAATATGTAATTTTATTTGATTTGATTTAATTCATAGGGTTTTCGATTTTATTTTCCCCGTATGCTTGTTTGGTACGCTGTTTTAACTCGCCAAACTTTGTACTGTTTCCTTAATTATGTTTTACTGCTAATTATAACATTAAATTCCACCTCTCAACAATTATTACAATTTACAAAGTAGACTTAAATCTAACGTAGGGTTGCCCTCCTACTTAAAAGGCTATGGGATATGAGATTGCATGTTACATTATGCCGTTTCATCTTATATTTTACTATATTCATCAAACGACACATCTATTAAATGATGGTACAAATTAATTAGAACTATTGTGTATTAAGTTAAGTGTAACAGAATATGAAAAACGTAGTGTAACAGAGACACCAGGTTGTTAAAATAGGAAGCTTAGTTAGTAAAATACAGAGCGAGAACTAGAATAATCTGATATTTTATACGTATATGTATTTTTTTTTTTTTGACAAAATTATTATCAAATTATCAGTCAGAATTGCAGTGATAGGTAATGTATGGATTTATGAAAATAAGGTATAATATAAATTATTTAGGAGTAAAAACAAGACTTGCATTTGTAATATTTGTATACAAAATATAACAATATTTCATTTCAATTGGGACTTTTATATAATTTTATTTTTTTAAACATGATAATATAATATTTTATGATAAAATATATAAATTGCTACTTGAGTTGAGTACTATTATATGAAGAGATTGTAAGTTACAGTAATACTAATTTTCTTTTATGTAATATCTATACGATGGAATTTACTTAACATTGGATACTAAAGGGAAATCGCAAAACTAAAAAAAAAAAAAAAAAAAAAAGGTTTTAAAAAAAATTAAATTTCGGATATTTTCCTCCAACTGTGCAACATCTCCTACAATAAAAAAAAATTTAAATTTCGGATCTTTTCCTCCAACTTTGCAACGTCTCCTACAATAATTTTTTCCTCTAATATAAATGTGTCATCTAATAGTATAATTATTATAGAAAATATTGCATTATCAGGAGATCGAATATTCGAGTTGCCATAAATACCCCTCAAGCTCCCTCCCCTATATATATATCACTACACCAATACTCACTCAAAACAATAACCCCATGGCAATCAAGGTAGCATGCGCAGCAGCTCTCTTGGTGGCTCTAATGGCCCTCGCCGGAGCCACCACTTCCGTCGACGACGAGGCCAACGAATCCCGACGACAACAATGCATCGAGCAGTTCAGGGGCCGTACATTCTTCCCATGCCAATACGTAGTGTTAGACGTGCCGAATCTGTTGCCGGCGACGGTGACGGAGGTAATTTTATTTTCCGTTGATTTGAATTTTGCAATGCAAAAGAAGATGCGTAGCACAAAGAAACAATAAATTAATGGAAGAAAAAAAAAAGAAACAGTATCTTTGATGTTCGGAAGATTTGAATTTGATTTTGATTTTCTTGCGTACAAATTCTATATTATTGCCTGCATGAGTTATACGCTATTAAATTAAATTTATTTTAACAGTGCTGCAACCAGCTAAGGCAGGTCGAGCGCCAGGGCCAGGGTTGTGGCTGCGAGGCCATCAGATACACCGTGGAGCTAGTGCAACGGCGTGCCGGCAGCCCGCAAGTGTATCCGATGGCTCCGCAGCTGCCACGTATCTGCAACTTCAAGGAGCAACAAACTTGTGTTCTCTAGATTAATGGAAGACAATTGGTATTGAGGTGGTACGAGGAACTCTGTTGCAAAACTCCCCGACTAGCTCCGATTAATCCTGACTAGGTGCTAGGCCCCTATTGGCCGCCTACGTTTATTTCCCGATTACTCCCCGTCTAACCCCGCCTATGCCCTGATTAGCCCCGCCTAAGCCCGATTAGTCGCTAGTCCCCACTCCACCGCCTAGCTAGCGCCTAGCGACTTCTACAACCATGCGAGGAAGTCAACATATATCTAATGATGCTGCAAATCTAGTATATGGTTGGTTTACCTAGTCGGGTACTCCTCGATTAGATAGCATAAAATTAGTCAATAAAGTCAAGTGTCGTGTGTGTATTTCCTCAGAATAAAATGATGAACAAATTAAGAATGTGTTTTATGTTTTCTTTGGGTTTTGACTTTTCGGGATTTACCCTAACCAAGGACGAAAATATCAGTTTTCCAATTTTATGGAAATATCGATAAAATATTATATTGGTTGGTGGAAATATCGATGCTATTTTTATAAAAATATCGAAAAATATATTAAAACTGAAAATTTAACATGATTACTATAACTAACCTAAAATACAAATATTTATATTAAAAATTTATACAACTTGACATGTTTGCAACTAATTCATAAATAATAAACAATATAAATCTCACAATATTATACACATTCTTAAGGTCCTTTATACAACATTAATGCTTACTAGTACCAAAATAATGAGCTACAAGGCTCAAATGGAACAGATGCCCTATCTTTATCTAAGAAGTATTGCTACCAATTTATTACACTAGATTAGTTATGAAGATAGTAATTCAAATCCCAACATCTGCAAATTGACATCAATCCATCTCCTCTCCACCAGTGTCACCTGAAGAAAAAAAAAAAAAATTAACCGATATTTTCGATATATCAGCAAAATTCCAACAAAAATGTACATTTACCAATATATCACCGATATTTTACCGATATATCGGTGATATTTTATTAAAAAAATATAGTAATACAATATCGTATCGGTAACTTTAGAAAATAGATATATCGAAATATTTTTATTATTGACCCCCTACAAGTTTACAACACCCTTCTCCTCTCTCTCATTTTCCATCACCTTTTAAAAATAAAATAAAATAATAACTGAAGAATGTTGGAATTATTTAAAAAAAAAAAAAATCGTAAAAAAATTTAAAAAAAAAAACTCTCCGGCGAAATTAGATGTGATAGGTGTGGCCTATAACTACGAGTTAAAATAAGGTGTAAAATAATTCAGGGGTTAATCCGTATGTGGTGTATTAATCTGGCTGTATTTGTTTGGGTTTGTGGGCAGCTGGTTTGCGGACAGACTCAAACTTCAGCATGTGTTTATCTCAGCCAACAGTGCCTCAGCACCCTCAGCTTAACACATATTTTCAACAGCCCTCATCTACTTTCTTCAGCAGGTTTGCCTCAGCCAACAGTGCCTCAGCATCCTTCAATCCCAATCAAACACAGTAAGGGTCAAAATGATATTTTCATATTTGGAGAGAGAGAGAGAGAGGAGAGTGCAGAGCTTCTGAAGTGTACACTGCCATTAATGGTGTTTAGGTTCTCTATGAAGAATGCCAAACCATCCACCTCAACCCTATGATTTGCATTTTTCTTGTCTTGCCCACTTCATACCAAATCCAACTATAATTCCCTAAACCTAATTTTCACTGCGGCGCAGAATTTTGAGAGAGAGGGGGACAAGCTATAACATGTCCTCTTCAATGTCATCCTTTTCGCTTTGCTCGCCCTCGAATTCCCCATTTTCACTACGCCGTCGTTTCAATTTTAGCTATCCAGGCTACTCATTGTCCATTACACCCAGAAACCCTAGCCACTTCCCCTTATCAGCTTCTATTGCTCAGGAAAATTCGAGTCTGGAGTTTTCCTGGATTTCTTCAGACAAAGTTACTCCTGATGACTACAACGGTTGGGCCATTGCGGAATCTGCTCCGGGAATAGTTGAAAAGAAAGGTGAATGAATGATCGATTAGTTGTGTGTTTGAGTGTGTTTCTAGTATTTGGAAAAGAATTGGGGGTAATTATGAGATGTGTTTATTCTAGGTTTGCGCGCATTTGCTGTAATTGGTATTGGAGCTTCAATTGCTGCAGTTCTTGGTTTGCTTGCCTATTTTTCGTTATCGAGCAAAGGTTGATTTTTCGATTTCATTGTTGTTTTCATTAATTGAGGTTATTAGGTTGTTAGCTTATTCAGTTGACTGGTTCGAATTGTTAATTTGATATTCCTATTTTGCTTTATCAGGATTTGGGATTCGACTCAGAAATCCACTTAGTGCTGGGTTTTCGGGGCCTTCTTTAACTAGTAAGGATGATATTGGAAGTGAAGAAGTTAGTTACGACGTGGAATTTTCCGGAGATTCTCATCTGCCTGAGGAAAGCCTTAGTGATGTATCAGATGCATTTGTGGTTACAGGTGATTTTACTTTGGCTGTTTCTTAAGCTAATTTCTGTATTTCTTTAATATAAACTGGTCTCTGTGCAGTTCAAATAATGTATCATATACTCTGGAAATAATAAATAGATTTTCTAGAACGAAAAGTAATTTTCATTTAGGCGAATCCATCTTTGATATGTTTGAAAGACTCCTGATTGATACGTGTGTGATGGTTGATCTCTATATGGAGGTGATTCTATCACTTCTATATCATGATTCTAGCTACTTTGTGCTTCACTGCTTTATGATATAAGCTCATATGCTTTGCAGAAGAAAAGCGTGAACGCATTATCGTTCCATTTGCGGTGGATTTTGCTCAGCATGAAGCCGTCTCAGCACTTAAGAAACTCAAGGTACGCTCAGTGAATGGCTTTGGTTAAACATAAAAATAGCTATTCTCAATATCTCTCTCTCACACACTCACCAGTCACCAACATATGCGCATACACACATTGATAATTGAAAATTTGCTCAAAGCTATCCAGCACGCTAGTTGCCTGAAAAAGTTAGTGGAAAATGTTGTTCCTATAGTAAATAGCTATCAGCATTGGTTTTTTTGCACATATGCTATCTTTAACTCACATACGCTTGGAATCGTGCGTACTACACTTTTTATGGTGAACGTTCTTTCATATAATAATATATGATGAAGCTATAGGACTGTAACAACATTGTTGCCTCTCATTGGCTCCTTTTTCTGCTAGTCAAGGAAAATCTAAGTTTTGGCCAACTAGAATTGCTGCATTACTATGAGTTTCTTGATATGAGCTCGTAAAGGTTTTACTATTAGAAGTAAAGTCAGATAATTCTAGGTATTTCTGATGTAGTCACGTAGCATTTACTATCTTCAGTAGGTTACTAACATATGTACTATTTTTCTCACTTTACCAAATACATGTTTTGCTGTGCAAAGGATCGTGGTGAATGCAAGAACACTTTAGTGTAGCTGTTATCTCAGTTTGTTATTTCCTTAGTTACCCTCTGTCTAAGAGTATCACTATTGAGTTTCTTCTGGTGGAAACTTGGATAAGTGTGTGTCTTTTCCGCGACTTCTATCCCAGCAAACTCTGGATTTATTGCTGGAAGTAGTTTCCTGCCTTAGCAATAACATAGTTGTCTGTCTTGTATTGGCTCCTCAGTCTTCCTGTGTGCTTCTTACTATTTTGTTCAAGGTGTACAGATTATTGAAGACGATATTAGAGCAGATGAACTGTGCACTAGACGGGAATATGCACGATGGATAGTGAGGGCAAATTCGCAGCTGGAGAGGTAGTCCTAGCTCATCTCTCTCTCTCTCTCTAGACTTTATTGGAGTGCTAATCAACTCATCCTCATCCTGTTGCTTTATTTGGTTTTCAGGAGTAGAAAGCATCGTATAAATCCCTCTGCTGCCCTTTGTGGATCTAGAACAGCTGCCTTTGATGATGTGGGGATTGAAGACCGTGATTTTGAATGTATTCAAAGTATGGTTTAGTAAGATATCAGCTGATTGTTTTATGAATGCTATTGGTAAGGAAAAATTGTCTGATATTGTGTGTCAAACCTGCATTTAGCTCTGGCTGAGGCTGGTATTATCAGAAGCAAACTGTCCGATGGATATTCTGGTTCAAATCTGAATGGAGTGAAAGAACTTGTGGAATTCTCTCCTGAAAGGTACCTCAAGTTTCTGAATAGCAACTAAAGAAGCATGTTTCATTTTGACAAAAAAGAATGTACTATTTTGTTGCAATAGGTTTATATCTCGCCAGGATCTGGTTACTTGGAGAGCAAAAATAGAATATGAAGTCATATCGGAAATCAATGAAGAGGTAGGAAATATTATATTTTTTTCTCAGATGATAAAATTGATGCCCTTATCATTATTTTCCCCAGTAATTTAGCTCTCTAAAAACCTGAATTTTTTCGCAGTTCAGACGGCAAGGAAGAACATCGGTTTTCTGGATGTGAAGGAGATTTCTTCTGATGCATTAGTGGCACTTTTTGTGGACTATCTAGCTGGTGGAAAGAGCATAACCAGAGCAGTTTTTGGTTCTATACTTTTCTCCTTTTCTTCTTCTACAGTTGCATGTCAAGATAACATAACAAATTGTTCATCTATTTTTTGTTGTTATTAATTATGCCTAGATATTACCTTAAGATGAGTAAGAATGCAACTTGTTACCAACTTTAGGTTCTTTAATATGTTTCTTATTTACACACAAAAAAAATAAAAAATAAATAAATAAATAAAACTTTAGGATCTCTCTATACATGTTTTATATGTTATTGGCAGTTGCTGGCTTTTTTATATGACTGAGCTGGGTATTTTTGTATTTCAGTTTTGGTGCACTAATTATAGGGGTCTATCACATTAAGGACCTATGTTTGGTTAGCAATCAGGACAATAATTTAGAACATTCAAGCCCAAATGTCCTCAACGTGTGAAATATTTTGAATTGCTGTCCTAAATTGACAGCCTGCATATATAGTGTCCTTGACTTTCCAAACTCCTGTAGTTCCTGAGTTGCAATTTTCCGTGATCCAACTACATTTTTCACAGGACAGAGCAAGCGATTGCAACCAAGTAAACCGTGCACAAAGGCTCAGGCTGCAGTTGCTTTGACAAGTGGAAGAATGGCAGAGTTAATACAGGCAGAAATATCAAGACTGGAGGCTGAAAATATTTCTAGGCAGAATGAGTTGAAAGAAGTGATGTCTGAAATTCTAGAGAGAGGAGAGATAAAGCAATATTGGGAGAGAAAGTTAGAGGAAGAAAGATATCGTGGCTTGGAAGTGGAAATGGATTATCTTTCAGCTTTAGCAGCGTTGGAACAGGAGAAGGCTATACAAGAGACTGTTCAAAACGAATTGGTGAAGCAGAGCGCAGCTTTGGATTGCCAGCAACAGTTGCTTTCTAGTTTAAAAAACGAAGTCATGGAAATGTCGGAAAGATTCTCTGTTGAGAAGGCCAAGTACATTGACGAGCAGCGAGGCGTGGAGGTCGTGAGACATGATTTGGAAGTGAAGTTCGAAGAATTGGTTGATGCAAAGTCTATTCTGGAAGCTGAAATAGAAGCTTTGCGGATATTGAGGTAAATAATTTGTTTTATACCCTGCTATGATTAATTTTTTTGTAAATTTCCAGAGAAATGCAATTTTAGTACCCATTCTGATAAAAGAAGTCAAATTTAGTACCCACTTTGATAGAAAAAATGTAACTGGTCAGACAATGGTTTATTCTATAGCGAACCTTTTGAATGGATATTCAAGCTGGTTTGTGCAGATCTTGGGTTGAGGACGAGGCAAGAAAAAGCCTAGCCCGCGCAAAGGTCCTTGAGGAAGCTGGACGAAGATGGAAATGGAACAGTTAGCCCGCCTTTCCGATCATAAAATGGCTCTGATAACTACCAAAGGCCGACCTTCCAAGGGAATCTTGATTCTTGAGAACTACAGATGAAATTTTGTGAAGTGAGAGTTATTGATTGTGATAGATTGGCTCCTTTCTGTTAATTTTGTGGGTACGTTCTGCTAATGTACGTATAATTTATTGGCTTCTTGGACTGGCTGAGAAACTGAAGGGATTCCACATAATACTTGTGCATCGTTTTGTTCTTTCAGCCAATGGAAAAATTAATACTTTTGTACTCTTAAAACCAGGAAAATCTTGCATTTCTTTCATGGATATGTATATTGTACCTCGATGTAACTGCACCAATTGAGGAAAATTACCCAGGAAAAAGAAAACCAAAAACGGAACTCCGATTCAACAAGAATGGTGCTCCAGATTTAGCTTATTCAACTAAAAAAATTACATAATCTCTGCAAGGCTGTTCCAGAGAGAGCAAGAATGTGTACTATCGCATAGTAATAACAAGACTTCTATCGACAAATTTAGCGCCTCCTACCTTCCCCTGAATTTGAGAAGGAAGACGAATGACTCGCCTTTGATCGCCTGCTTCTACCAGCAACTCCGACCCACCTCTAAACTGCAAATTTGGAAACTAAGTTAAAAATCTGTTTAACCACTTGATTTTCATGCAGCAGAATGAACCAGATCATATAGAAAAATGCACAAATTTACTAGATAAATTGGAGAATTATTAGGTATGTGCTCATAGGTTGCCTTGTTTTATGGTCTAGGGAGAAAGCATACATAGAGAAAGCTGTATACTCGAAACAAAACCGACGAACATACTTGGTATAGCTTGATTTCTGACTTGTCAAAACCGGGCATGAATAGCTTCACCGATTTATTGGATGGGTCGAATTTCACTGAAGACAGGAAGCTCTTATCACTGTTTTCTGAAAGCAAATCTCGGGCATCTTTACTATGACTGCTCATCATGATTTCATTCCAATGTAGATTGTTATCCAGTTTAAGATGTGGAATAAAAGCAGTAGGCAGGGGTGAGAAGTTGGTCTTGACGGTTTCAGCTAATGAAATGGGCGAATTTGTTGTATTTATGCCGACAACACCAGATATTTGTGCGCCGGCCTGAATTGCACAACCCCAGTATCGTAATGCAGAATTTATCGATATAGGATTATCTGGATTTGTCACAAGATAGCAGCCAAATTTATGAGGTTCTGCAAAGATAGAAGATCCTTTCTGTAGAAAACAACATGTTACTAATTTCAAAACAATTGTTATAATGCCTAAAAGTTCATAACTCAAGACGATGTTTACCTCGAGGATTTGTTCCAGATAATCCCAAATTTCAGAACTCATTCTCCCGTTTAGATTGGTACCTCTGCCACTTAGACTTACGGCATCGTCCACAAGTCTCAAGAGAGATGGACCAGCTACCCTCCCTAGATCAGTCTTTTCGGCTAGAGCCCTCATATATTTCAAGTATAATCTTCAATGACAAGTTACACAATTTATACACTTAAAAGAAGAAAAAAAAGAAAAAGAAAACGAAACATCAAGGATGAGTATTGCTTGGCTGACCTTGCTTTACTGGTTCCACCAATCATGCGTATAGTTTCTTCAGTGCTTATACCATCATATACGACTATGTCATACTTCGGTTCCCCGCTGTTCCTCTGAGACGCATTACCTAAGAACCCAACAAGCCTTTCAAGTTCCAAAGACGAAAATATTGGATCCATACCAGGAAGTACACCAAGCTCTTCAGCCACCACCTACAAGAACATAGATGCAAAGAAAAAACTCTTGAAATGTTTATCATGGTGATCGTGACATATTTCATGTACATCGTCTAAAATTCAGACTGGGGGCTAGTGCCTATAACGTAGGGTGGACATACATTTTAGTTTGTTACATACCTACCCCTTCAAGAACACCTTGCGTCAAGTTCAGACGTGCATCGGCTTGCTTGAGCCGCTTAAGGGGTTCTAGTATCATCTGCACTTCAAAAGTACTGCTCAATCAGCAGACTCAAATCGTGCTGCGAGCGAGCGAAGAGATCGAGTAAATTGACAAATGTAAGATATACCTTTGTGGTTTCAAGTCTAACAGCTGACAAATTGTCATTGCATTTGATAGGAGATGGTCCAATTTTACAGTTGAGAAGATATTCAGCTGTGGGATCTTGAGAATGTATTACCAGACAAGTTTTGAGCCCTAACATTGCATAATGCTGGATGTACAAAGTGAGCACATTAATGCAGAGGAAATGTACAACCAAAACAGATAAACAAAAACATTGTACCTAAATCAGTGTAAAGGAAACACATTCACATAACTAAAATATGAAAACAACACAGAAAATGATGCCATTATCCAATTAGGGTCCGTAAACGAGTCGAGTCAAGTTGAACATACTGTTGTTCAAACTTATTTGAACTCTAATCAAGCTTATAATATTGTGTTTGAGCTTGTTTGATTATTAATCAAATCGAACTTAAACCAGCTTTGATCAAGCCGAACACGAGTCGAGCTTAATTAGTTTGATATTTCTACGCTTGTTTAAACATTTTTTACGTATCTAACTCGAGTCCGAGTCGAGCTTAATCAAGCTTTTAACGAATGATCTCGAATCGAGTTGGTTGGTTTGATTTTTCTGCCCTATATGACTATATCCAATGACATCCCCATCCACCCGAACTTCAACTAAATAGATAGGTAGACAGAAATATCACCTAAAATCAACAATCCAGAACCCTAATTAATGGAATAGGAAAAAGAACACACACATACAACTTGTAATTGTGCATTGATAGAATACCTGAGATGCAAAAATGGCGGCAGTTGTTTTCCCGGAGCCACCTTTACCTAAAAAGGTGACTAGCTTCGTCGACTTAATATCACCAGCGGCATCGTTTTTTGCGGCATTGGCAGCGGCCATGGCCAAAACCAGAGCACCATTTCTCGTTGCATTTCTTCTTCTTGTTCTTCTCTGAGCTGTTTTCACCGGAGAAAAGCAGTGAAGATGAGTCGCGCTCGGAGGGGATTGCAGAAGAAGGGGTGAAGGAGACAACGCCATTGATTAACGGAGAGGAAGGTGGGGTAATCTTTTGGGTTTGTAAATAAATATAAAAAAAAATTAATAAACTCTTTTTGAGGGTAAACATTATTAATAAACTTAAAAGTAAGGCCTTATTTGAAAAAGAAAAAGAAAAAAGAGATCTTATTTAGAATTGTGTGAAGCTATTAAAACCCCCAAATTCTGTACGCAAAAAGATTGTCATTTTTTAAATTTATTATTTCTTATGTTACATGATTACATCCCTGAAAAAAATTGTCATTTTTTATTATTCGATTGGTATTAATTGAATATTTTTAAAACGTGAAAATAAAGTATCTTGATATACTAGCTGAACACCTCAAAATATGTTCAGTTGATGTAACAAAACATGATTGTATTTGTTAGAATAAAATGATTAAATAACTCAAGCTCGCGAGACAGAGTTCATTAACAAGCTCGCAAGTTTACGAACCAAATACTAATAGAAGCATACGAACCAAATACTAATAGGCTTGAGTTCGACTCGAAAAAACTATTGAGCTCGAAAATTAGCTTAAGCTCTACCCGATTAGATTAACGAACGATCTTGAACGAATACTTTTTTGAATCAAGCTCATTACATCCTTATCGGGATTTGAATTAGGGGTGTACACGGAATTAAAAAAAAATCAAGAATTTGAAAAATCCATAACCATTCCCATAAATTAAGAACAATTCAATACAATATTTGAGATATAACGAATTTCGTGGAATAGTTCAATTCAACATCATACACTTGATTATTCAAGATTTTTTTGAGTATTTTTATATCAAAATTAAAACTGAAATAGAAATTCAAGGAATCCATATCAAATTCCAACTAAAATAAAAATTAATATTGTCGTAAACATAAATCCAATAAAAATTGACATTGTTATACACATAAACCCATAAATAAACCTTTTAAGTAAAATCATCCAAATGTAGTGATTATGAAAGTTATGTTCAAAATAAATGAATAATTTTTTTCAACTTATAAATATATTGAGTTCTTCTTGATTTTCTACTAGGGTGTCTAATAGTACTTTACATTATAATTTGTAAATATATTGAATTATTTCGATATGAATACCTAGTGAATATCTAGAATATAAGTAGTCCTTGGGTTGTGCAGTTTTTAATGAAATGATATTAGTGTTTATATTTAAAGATGTTACTTGTTCAAAAAATATATATATACGGAAAAGTAGAAAATTGTCTTTCTTCAGAACTAGTAATAGATCTTCATGAAAAACTTCATACAACTTATTGATCTGCCCAAGATCCAGATTGCACAGATTTAAGATCCATACACCTGGTGTACATAGAAATTTATGTCAACAATACCATATAAAAGTTTTTTTTTTTTTTTTTGTATGATTCAGCTGGAGAAAAATCATTACTCAACCAATTCTTTTTTAGTTCAATTTTCAGCACAAGTCTATAGTCAACATTTCTTTTAATTTCGGTATGTTTGCAGTTCGATTTTTACTCAAACCTTCTCTCTTATAAAACTACCCGAGCTAAAAGGCACTGCACCGCTATTTATAACTTTTATAGATAATCCACGGTTAGATTTTTTAGCCAAAAATCACACCGTATATGCGGTGTGGTTTAAAATTTCGCTCGATAAACATACCAATCGCACCGTATATTAAATGTTAATATGTTTAGTATCTATCTAAACTACATGGTTTCGGTTAATGTGCTTTTGTTATATCTAATTACTAGAATTTCCCGTCGTGCGATGCACGATTTGAAATATATTTATTTGTAAGAAAAATTAAAATTAAACAATTAAGTAAAATAAATTCTATAACTTAA
>JAUEKW010136661.1:0-11452 GCA_032274785.1 Ajuga reptans
CTGCATCTTAGTCGAGATGATTTAGATCATGTTTTGTTGATTGGATCGTCGGCGACGACAGGTGTTCCATCAAGTATCTTACAGCGCATAGCGAATTTGCAAAAGCTACATGATACAAATTCTATCTGGCAGCTGGAATTCTATCGTGAGAAGTATGCTAATTGTATTCTTCAAGAGGAAATGCATTGGAGACAGCGTGCAAGAAAAATTTGGTTGAAAGATGGTGACTCTTATACACGTTTTTTCCATGTATCTGCTACTGCTAGGAAGAAAACAAACAAGATCAGCAGGCTTAGAGATCCGAATGGTATTTTGGTTGCTGATGATCAAGGTATGAGTAATATTGTCTCAGATTATTTCCGGTCTCTTTTTGCTCCTTTTGGTGGAGATTCAAATGCACTTGAAGAGATCATTGCATGTGTCTAGCCTCGTATATCTGATTTGGAGAATGTTGATCTTTTGCGGCCACTTACTATGGAAGAAGTGAAAGGGGCTGTTTTCAAATGCACCCAGATAAAGCGTTGGGGCTAGACGATTTCAACCTAGGTTTTTTTCCAAACAGATTGGGAACTCATTGGCGAAGATGTTTTTCGATCTTGTGCTAGCTGGTTCAACCTAAAGCATTTCCCTCCGGACTTAAACAACACAAATGTAGTGCTAATCCCAAAATGTGACAATCCAACATCTATGACCGAACTGAGGCCAATTTCTTTGTGTAATGTAGTCTATCTGATTTTTTCCAAGGTGTTCGAAAATCGCCTCAAGTCTATTATCGATCAATACTTGACAATGTCCTCATCGATTTTGAAGTTATACATCATATAAAGAGGACAACAAGAAAAAAGGTGGGAGATGTTGCATTAAAATAGATATTAGTGAAGCTTATGATCGAATTGATTGGAATTTTATGAAGCATATTCTTTTAAAGATTGGTTTCCATCCGGATTGGGTTGGCATGATTATGACATGTATTACCTTGGTCTCTTATTATGTTCATGTTAATGATTTGATTATTGGGCCAATTTTTCCAGGAAGAGGTTTGAGACAAGGTTGTCCGTTATCACCGTATCTCTTTATTTTATGCTCTGAGGGTCTCTCTGCCATCTTGAATCACGCCAGCTCAAGGGGTTTGATACATGGTCATAAAATATGTCGGAGGGCACCGACGGTGTCACACTTGCCTTTTGCGGATGATAGTTTCCTCTTTTTGAGAGAATCTAAAGAGGAGGCAAGTGAACTAAAGAATATTCTTCGCACTTATGAAAGAGCTTCGAGGCAAGCAGTTAATTTTAGCAAGTCGGGAATCATGTATAGTGCTAATGTCACTGAGGTGATAAAGAATGATGTGAGCCATATTCTTGGGGTCTCTCAACCCCTTAACACAGGGCAATACTTAGGCCTTCCAAGCCTTATCGGGAGGAACAAGAAATAAGTCTTTCGTTTTCTCCGAGATCGTCTTTGGAAGCGTCTTCAGGGATGGGGAGCTAAACCAATTTCAAAAGCGGGAAAAGAAGTTCTTATCAAGGCAGCGACACAGTCAATTCCTGCTTATGGCATGAGTACCTTTCTTTTGCCTGTCACTTTGGTGGAAGAGCTGGAATGTATGATCAACTCTTTCTAGTGGGGCTCAAAGAAGGATGGTAGGCGGAGTATTAATTGGATGGGTTAGGACATAATTGGTACTAGGAAGGAAAATGGTGGTATGGACTATTGAAATCTTCACTTCTTTAATATTGTGATACTTGGCAAGCTAGGTTGGAAGCTTATTTCCGATCCAAATGCACTTGTTTGCAAAATTATCAAAGCTAAATATTTTCCAGGAGGAAATTTTTTAAATATCGAACTTGGGCACAATCCAAGTCTAACTTGGCGCAGCATTTGGAGCTCACAAGCAACGTTAGCTAAAAGGGTGAGATGGAAAATTGGCAATGGGAGCAAAGTGAGGGTTTGGGGTGATCCTTGGATCCGGGATGATACCATTTTTTTTGTTGAAACTCCACCTGTTCCTATGCACAATAATATCCTTGTGCAAGATCTTATAATTCCAGGCTTCAATGGATGGGATGTGGAGTTGTTATACGAATGGTTTCTAGTCGAGATATTGAGCAAATTACCAAGATTCCTCTTGTCTCTATGAAGTTTGAAGATCGTCAGATTTGGCATTTCACACGGGATGGAAAATATGTTGTTAAATTGGGATATCATATTCCGCTGGACCTTTGTTTAAATGAAGAGGACAAAATACTCGGCGATTGGAATCGTGTTTGGCATCTCAAGATCCCTCATAAAGTTAAACATATTTTATGGAGGGTTGGAAGAGAATGTCTCCCTACGAAAGCTAATCTTGTACGTAAAGGCATTCCAATCTCTCCTATCTGCTCTTATTGTGAATTACAATCTGAAAATGGATGGCATTGCATGATTACTTGTCAATTTGCACAACAATGCTGAGTTGCATATCCATGAAATGATTTCTCAATGGGCAAACCAATCGGAAACTATTGGAGAATGGCTTTTTCATATGTTAAGGGTCTTGGAAGGGGTATAATTTAGCACTATTTTGTGTTACTTTGTGGTTTATTTGGAAGGAGAGGAACAATCGTGTATGGAATAATATTCGAACTACACCTGATGCCACTGTGCATGGAGCAAGGAGTATGTTGTGTGATTGGTTGGCAGCCAAACTTGTGGTAATTGAGGAATTTCAGGACCATGTACAACATAAAATATGCTTGTGTTGGCATAGACCAACGTTACATTTTGTGAAGTGCAATCTTGATGCTGCTTTTTTTAAAGAGACTAACAAAACATGAGTGGGATGATCAAAAGAGATGACACGGGATTGTTTATTGCATGTCGCTCCATAATTTTTGAAGGAGTCTTGAGTGTCAAGGAAGGGGAAAGAATGGGGCTTAGAGAGGCCCCTTCTTGATTGAAGAATTTGGCGTTTACTCATGTTATTTTTTAGATGGATGCTAGGAGGGCTGGTGGATGCCATGACAAGTCAGCAGAACATGGATATGGAATTTGGCTCTATTATTTTTTTTTTATTGTAAAGGCCTTATTAAATGTTCAAGCACATGTATGTTTTGTTATGAGGCAAGCCAATGAGATCGCTCATATCATTGCACGAGCGACTCGTCCATATGTTAGCCCAACTGTTTGGACGGAGCCGTCAGACCATGTTACGGCACGGCTAAATGATATTTGTTTTGATCTGAATCATAAATAGTATTTGCCTCTTTAAAAAAAAAAGGTAGTTCAAATTACTGAAGGAAGAGTGCAGATTTAGTGTAAAGTTGTGCAATATCAGCACTAGAGTTTAGCAGTATGCTCGAGATGCTCGTAGAAATTCAAATTCTTCTTCAGTCTTGTATTGGTAGGTAAACTCATAACCAAATTCAAAGCCTTCACTTCTTTCTAAAACCCAAATCTGTTAATTTCCATAATCCGATTAAAGATGAGACCAAATTATATTCAACAAAAAAATTTCTACAAAATTTGCTTCAACTTTTACAACAAAGAATTCGAACACCGTTCCTTCTCTCTTTGAAATTTAGACATTAAAAGAACAAACAAAAAAAAGGCTTCCGAGGAAACAAACAGCTTTATCTTGCAACAAGAAACAAACAGTCCTCAGACCAAATCTTCAACTTCCTTCTCAGTCGTCTCCCCGAGAGTGAACCGGACGAACCGCCTCACCTTGATGTTCTCCCCAAGAGCAGCAACTGTTTGCTTCACCAAGTCCTTGACGAGCAAACTATCGTTCTTAATGTACGTCTGCTCCAAAAGAGCCATCTCTCCAAGCCTCTTTGTCACTCTTCCATCAACAATCTTCTCTCTTATCGTCTCAGGCTTCGACTGAAGATCTTCTCTCTGCATCTCCAACTCCTTCTCTCTCCTAACAACGCTTTCTGGTATATCTTCAATGGACACATACTGCACTTGTGGGCAGGCCACGACCTGCATTGCCAGATCATCAACCAATTCTTTAAAGTTTTCACTTCTACCCACAAAGTCGGTTTCACAATTAACTTCGATTAGGACTCCAATGCGGGAATCATGAATGTAGGACCCGATTCGCCCTTCAGCAGCAAGTCGGCTAGATTTTTTGTCCGCGGTTGAAAGGCCCTTCTTTCTGAGGTACTCCTGTGCCTTGGCAAGATCTCCACCTGATTCCGAAAGAGCTTTCTTGCAGTCCATCATTCCGGCTCCCGTTTCCTCCCGCAATTGTTTGACCAATGCAGCTGAAACTGCAATTTTTGGAGGCCTACAGAATGTCCACCTCAAACATGTCAGTACGTGATGAAGACACTATTTTTTGAACATGTTAAATTGCATTGAATTAAAATGATAATCTGCTCTTCTTAACAGCATGATTTATTTGGACCGGAAGAAATAACAACTCCTGGCTTTTAGTCATAGTATTACTAGTCTAGGTTAGCACTTTTCAAATCTCCGAGAAAGCCAACGTAACTTGATCTAAAATACTCCCTCCATCCCAAAAGAAGAAAGCCGTTTCACGGAAGTAGAATTTTTATTTTTGTTAAATTGATAAAGGTACAACCTTCTAAAAACTATAAATTCTCGTTTACGTGACTTTCTTTTATTTGTTGGTTTCACTTATTCCACTATATGTAACTTATCCATGAAAATTAAAAATTTAAATTCTTATTTTTACTAATAAAACGAGATATAAACTATTGAAACCGGACTTTTTTTCTGGGACAAGAAATTATTTTGAAACATGACTCTTTTGATGAGACGAAGGGAGTAACTAAAACATCAACTCCGGAACTTAAAATCTGTTTTTTCTTTTAACTTTTCGACAGAAAATCATTTCTTGTGTCATCTAGCACTGCTGACCGCTGGCAATAAACAACGATGCTAGGTCTCATGACCTGTGTACTTATTATCAATAAGCATGCAGCATGTTGTAACTCTAAACTGTAAAGTAGAGATGCACTTACTCCTCTACGGTTTCTTCGTCTTGAGCAGGAGCAGCAGCAGCAGGTTTCGGGATTACAGATGACGCAGTCTGGGCAGCAACCTCTGCAGCAAAGTCTTGGCTTTTCTTTTCCAGACCTTCTCCAAGGTTGTACCGAACAAATCTCTTGACTTTTATGTTCTCTCCAATGGTTGAAATTGTCTGCTTCACCCAATCCTTCACCACTACCTTATCATCCTTGATAAACGGCTGCTCCAGCAATGCAATTTCCTCCAGCCTCTTCCTTATGCGCCCGTCAACAATCCTGGATCGAATTTGCTCCGGCTTCGACAACAGATCTTCCTTCTGACTCTCTATTTCTCTCTCCCTCTCAACAGTCTCTTGCGGGACATCTTCGGTATTAAGATACTGTACTTGAGGGCATGCAGCCACTTGCATGGCCAAGTCTTCAACCAGTTCTTTAAAAGTTTCACCTCGTGCCACAAAATCTGTTTCGCAGTTCACTTCTATTAGGACACCGATCCTGCTATCATGGATATATGAATCGATTCGGCCTTCAGCTGTGGCCCTACTAGCTTTTTTATCGGCACTGGCTAAACCCTTCTTGCGGAGGTATTCCTGAGCTTGGACTATGTCTCCTCCAGTCTCGGACAGAGCATTTTTGCAGTCCATCATTCCTGCTCCCGTTTCCTCCCGCAACTGCTTCACAAGAGCTGGTGATATAGCAGCTGCAATCCAGTGTAACAAGATCTTAGTAGGAAGGACAAATTTCTAGAATTGAATGAAGAAAAGGACAGTTGAGAAAAAAAATATATATCAAACGAGCTCTCTTTTGATAAATTCAACATGAAAAAGGTCCTTAGTGGTGTTTCAAAGTACTGTTTTATCTGCAGTCGATCAAAAATATGTTACCTAATTCCTTATGATTCTTTCATAGTTTACGTAGAATTGTTTTATTGACAAGTGTAGCTTGTTTTATCTCAATGCCACTTATCCTGAGACCAAAACCAGTTTTCTCATTTCAGATAATACAAATACAATACAACCGTTTGGAGAACTTCATGGATTGCTTTTAATAGTAACTAAAAGAATAAAAGTTGAAATTCACAAGAAAGTTTTTCAGTTCACAAACATGATAAAACATGCATAAATAATAAATAATAGATAAGAAAAGGATAAAGCCAAGACCTTTTACTACAGTTTCTTTTGGAGAACTTTGTTCACTTGGATTCGAGATGTTTCCATTTTGTGAAGGATCAGCAGAAGTTTGTGTTTCCACTTCACTCACAGCCCCCAGATTTTCACTTACATCTCCACTAGCCAGACTTTCTGCATGCAGACGACGATAATTAGCTTGTTTTTTCAACAGAAAGGCTTTATAGTCTATTGAAATCAACTAAAAAGAGAGTTAATCACAAACCTGTGGACTTGGCCTCGAGATCCGAAGAATCAATTTGGGAACTTGAGCTCTCAATACTACCATTTTCCTCGAGATTTACAGCACCAGTTTCTTCTTCATCTTGCACAACTGAGGTGCTATCTATCTGTTCTGTTTGGTCCGCATCTTTCACTATTATATCGTCAGTTGTATTCGGTGTAACTTCTTCATCAGCATTGGGCAATTTTTCATCAGGTAATTCTCCAGATAACTGTGTTTCCCCTTGTTCAGTTGCATCAGTTTGTTCTTCATCTTCTGCAATTGCATCGCTGACGGCAGTCTCTTTAACATCTTCAACGATCTCAGATGAAAGATCAGCTACCTCCCCAGATACCACAGCTTTATCATTGTTCTCTTTAGTTTCATGGAATTCTTTGTCTGTATCCTTCACAATTTCCTCTACTTTCTCCACTACCTCTTTCTCCTTTTCCCGTTCATCTAAAAAAGAGGAGATATCTTGGTTGCTACGGAAAGCTAAGACAAAAGGGTTTGTTGCTGTATGTATCACACCCTGGCTGAGCTTGGCGTCCAGCACCCCAGCATCTTCTTCCTTTTTCATTGTTAACGTTACCTGTCCTCTAGTAATGCGCAAAACCCGTACGCTAACTTCCTGCCCTACTTCCAATGAAGATTCGCCCATAATGTTCCCAAACCCCTCGTCATTTTCCTCCGATGTAGGAAGAAATCCTTCCTCGCCTTCAGGGAGAGAAATGAAAGCACCAGCTCTGGTTAGATTCTTGACAGTCCCCTCAAGATCTTGTCCCTTGACAAACTTTGAGCTCTTTTGATTGGACCTTTGACCCTTTCGTGGAGGTCTAGATTTATCATTGCCAGCTGACGAGTCTCTCTGTTGCTGCACGTTGTTGGGGTCATCACTGTCACGCATGCTTAAGGATATTCGGCCCGTTTCCTGATTCACCTCTATTAATCTTACGGTAACCTCTTGTCCAACGGTCACTACACTAGCAACATCCTTCACGAAGCTATCGCTTAACCGAGAAACATGAACAAGCCCATCAGTAAAGGCACCAAAATCAACGAAAGCACCGAACGGTTGGATCGATCTAACTTTTCCGGTAAAAGTTGCCCCAGGAGTAAGTTCTTCATTCTTCACAGGAGGCATCTCACTCTTTCTGGCAGGTCTCGAACGTTTAGCTTTAATCGAGCTCGTATCCGGTGTGGTGGATGATTCTCCACCGATTTCTGGAGCACCCACCGAAGCTTCATTATCAGCTGGAGACAGGCCCGCCTCTTCCACAGTAACATCAGTACCAGAGGCGGACGGTGTATGAGTTCTTCTTACCTTCGGCTTCAGAATGCAGCCAATCTGGAATTGGGGAAACAATCTGACTGATGTCGAGAAAGGCAGCGTATGTTTTTGGGCTGGTAAAGTTTGTTTGCTAAGGTTTCTTAGAATCCCATGTCTCGATAACAAGTTGCTCTTCGTTGTGTTGAAGGCAACAGGTGGAGTAAGCGAAGCAATGTTGGTGGAACTTGGGATTGTAGAAGCCATGTTGAACTGTAAGATGGAAGAATCACCGGTAAAGATACTCATTCATCACCTGGGACACACCAAGTAGATTAAAAATGAATCTCCTTACTTGATCAATCAAGGAAATAAATGACTTTCTTGCACAAATTGTAAGCATAATAACTCGAAGAAACAGGAACAAGATAGAGAAGAAGTATGAAATGATTCAAATGAATGAGGTCTTATTTATTAATGTCAGTCAATTTAGTTTTTAGAAATTATAGAAACAACTCATCTTAATAAGTAAACAAGATGCCAGTAAAATGAAAACCTCATTCTTGCTATACATCATATATCAAATAAAAGAAATCAGGAAAAAGCTGGAGAAACTAATAAAAGCTATAGCACTTTCTTCTTCAAATCAGCACAAAGATATTTCCACTTATCCCATCATAAAAAATCT
This sequence comes from Ajuga reptans, assembly GCA_032274785.1. Taxonomy (NCBI): domain Eukaryota; kingdom Viridiplantae; phylum Streptophyta; class Magnoliopsida; order Lamiales; family Lamiaceae; genus Ajuga; species Ajuga reptans. The sequence continues at coordinate 8,321 of JAUEKW010136661.1, forward strand.
GTTTATACCTCTGTTGCGTAAATCCCCGACTAATCCCCATGCTCCTATTGGCCACCTATGATTTTTCCCCGATTCCTCCCCACCTAACCAGTAACCACGCCTATGTTACTCTCAAGTGAGGCCTTGACCCGACTAAAGCGTAGCAACATTTACAACATTGGTTTATACCATAAAATTTCCGTCCTAGTCAAACTACTGAACCAAGAATAGAAGTGAATTGTATAAAAATCGCTTAGAAATGCTAATTCTGATCGAATACTGAAAATTTATGTCCTATTACAACATTAGTTAACAAGCAAAATGATACATATTCGAATACTGAAGCACCAAATTTATGGAGAAAATTCACAGGGATTAAATAATCTATCTATGAGGTAAACATAATAACGAAGAAAGTGAAAGTAGCAAAGCTGGGTAGAGAATTACCGAATTGATTAGGAAGAAATCCCTATCTGGTGACGATGAATACTAGAGTGTCTCCTCCTCCTCACTGTTTTGGGTAATGAAGATTGAAGAATGAATAGAAGAGGGAAATGAAAGGTGGGGCTTCAAATCCTTATCTCACTTTTATTACTCTTTTATTTTTTTTCTTCGATAAAAACATGATGAATTGATGGTCATGTACTTGCAATTGGAAATGTGAAATGTAAAAATTAACGGTGTCCCGCTTCCTCGTAACATAATTTGTTTTCTGTATTTTTTTTTTTTTTTTTTTTTGTAATTATGAATGTGTACGAAAAAAAATGTACAGAAGAATAAAATAAAAACTACCATAGGAATTTGAACAACAATGAATCAAGAAGGGTAAAATTTGTACTAAATAGGTTGTATTAAGAAGTTTGTATTATTTTTTAAATATAAGTGGACTATATTGAGAACTGACTTGTGTTAGAAATTTCATGAGGCTACACATAGTTGCTGCCTATATTTTATCGGTAAAATTTTCAAATATCCGAACGTTTTATTATTTTAACAAATATAACACAATCTCTCAATAATTGATGATTAAATCATAATTTATCGATTTTTTAACAATTATAGCATCTGTTTTTCTGTTAAATGTCAGCCTACGTGACTGCCGCATGGCAATACTTACTCAGAAAATTACTAATGCAAAATATATAAATATATCCCCAACGTTTCACATTTTAACAAATATAGCACAATTTTTTTGTTTTTAATAATTGTTGATTAAATCACAACTTATCAAATTTTTACCAATTACACAAATTTAGTACTTATTTCATCCCCTTACATCCAACACTCATAAATATTCAGAAGCTACTTGCAGAAACTGTAGTGTAATAATACATACGCCAAATTTCCAAACATATTTAGTACGTATTTCAAATGATGATTAGGTACGGTACCAAAATTTTGGTATACTAAATTTTATTTCGATATTAGTATACACCGTTACTTACAATTAATTTTGGTGTACCGAAATTTATCGTCATACCGTTAAAAAATTGGTATAAGAAATACTGAACTACCAAAATACCCAAAAAAGTTCGGTATTCGATATATACCGAAATATCAATTATTTTAGTATATACCAAAATACCAAAAATTTTGAATTCTTATAGTGATATTGTACCGAAAATTTTAGTTTTTTAGATGAATTTTCGATACTATAAGAGGATTAAATTCGTGCTAAATTTGTCTAATTGATAAAAATTTGATAGGTTGTAATTTAATCAGCAATTATTGAAAAGGTTGTGCTATATTTGTTAAAATATGAAATGTTGGATATATTTGTATATTTGACATTAGTAATTTTCTGAGTAAGCATTACCACGTGGGCATCCGTCAACCACGTAGGCAGGCATTTAACAGACAAATGGACGGATTCTATAATTATTAAAATTTCGATAGGTTGTGATTTAATCAGCAATTATTAAAAGATTGTGCTATATTTGTTAAAATCGTGAAACATTATGATATATTTGTAAATTTACCTATTTTATTTATTGGGATTAATAAAACATTTACAATTGGCAAAATTTACAAATATATCCCAACGTTTCACGATTTTAACAAATATAGCACAACCTTTCAATAATTGTTTATTAAATCACAACCTATCGAATTTTAACAATTATAGCATCCGTCAATTTTCTGTTAAATGTCTGCCTACGTGGCTGACGGAAGTTCACGTGGCTACCATGTGGCAATGCTTACTTAAAAAATTATTAATGTAAAATATACAAATATATCTCAGCGTTTCACATTTTAACAAATATAGCACAATATTTCACATTGTAACAAATACAGCAACCTTTTTACATTTTAACAAATATAGCACAACATTTTAAATAATTGCTAATTTCCAAATATATTTAGTACGTATTTCTAAGGGTGATTCTGTGCGGTACCAAAATTTTGGTATACCAAAATTTATTTCGGTATCGATATACATCGTTACTTACAATTGCTTTTGGTATATCGAATTTTTGGTGTAACGAAATTTATCGCTATACCGTTAGAAATTTGGAATAAGAAATACCGAACTATCAAAATACCAAAAAAAAAATATCAGTATATCGATATATAATGAAATACCGAATTTTGTTTTTTTATACACCGAAATTCCAAAAATTTTGAATTCTTATACCGCTAGTGTACCAAAAAGTTTGTTTCTTTTTTATAATTTTTCGATGCGATAAAAGGATGAAATTCGTACTAAATTTGTGAAATTGATAAAATTTGATAGGTTGTGATTTAATCAGCAATTATTGAAAATGTTGTATTATATTTGTTAAAATGTGAAACGTTGTATTTGTATATTTTGCATTAGTAATTTTTTGAGTAAGCATTGCCACGTGTCAGCCACGTAGACTTCCGTTAGCCACGTAGGATGACATTTAACAGAAAAATATACAGATGCTATAATTGTTACAATTTAGATGGGTTGCAATTTAATCAGCAATTATTAAAAGATTGTGCTATATTTGTTAAAATCGCAAAACGTTAGAAATATATTTGTAAATTTTGCCCATACAATTGGACTTTGAGAATATTTGGCTAAGCTTATTTCAAACATTTTATAAGCATCAACATCTTATAAGTTGTTTTGAGAGCTTATAAGATGTAATTTTTCAAAAGCTTATAAGTTAATAAAGTGTTTGGATA
>JAUEKW010136671.1:0-11451 GCA_032274785.1 Ajuga reptans
ATGTAGATCTCTAAGATCGAACCACGTATATTGTGTGTCTTTTATCTTTCAAGTTTGCATCATAGTTTCAATATAGATTCATTTTGTGCAATATCACTTCAATTGAGAAGTCTTGGACTGATTTGCAAAGTTTGGTTCTGGAATTTCATAACAATTGAATATGTTACAGATTTGTGTGATGTCTTGGAGTGGCGCTGCCTGAATAGTTGGGACTAAACCATTCAATGGTGGAGCCCACTGAGGAATGACCCAACCAACCGTGTGTGTATTTAAAAAAAGTTGTGTCCAACCATTTCTCAATCTAGGTTGAAAGAAGATTTTTGCGCTCGTCTCTCTCTACTTACTACACTGACAAGAAACGTAATGTTTCACTTTTCTCAACTTTATTTACTTCAGCCAACAGTTTCTCAACACCCCCAACCATAAAACAAACCCAACATGTAAATGCTTGTAATGTTCCGCGAATTCTATAATTGATAGTATAATAAAAACGAGACATTTTAAGTAACAATATTTCCTAAATCTCTTAATAAATCTGAAATCTGATAATGCAGAACAAGCTTAGTATTTATTATGTTGTAATCCGAATCCATAATTGGCAAATTATCATAATATCAGCCATTCAGCCAAAGCTCCATAAGTAGGGTGCAGACTTTGATTTTCATTGAAGAAATAGCATTTGATTTCAAAATAAATCATGGGAAAAACCTTGAGTCCTCTAATTTTGTTGGTTGCTATTCTTACAGTCCACTGTGTGTGTGTCCTTGTAAAGGGGGATGATGGGTGTATTTTTATTGATAAATATTGTGGGCACGGGCTGACAGATCCATGCTGGTGCTGTTATTCGGCCGATGTGCAGTTACCGCTGCACCCTGAAGACGTGTGCTTTGAGACGCATGAGGCGTGCGAGGCGTACCCGTGTCCGCCTCTCCCACCGGCCGCTGCTACTTCCGCCTCCTCTCCACTTTCATAGCTGCACTTTTCTTTGCAATCTTGCTACTCACAAAGTGGTTATGCAGTTCTAAGTACTGCTTCCTTAAAGGAATAATATAAGTAGCGGTTGAGGTCGCATTGTTTATTTTAATCAAAAGTTTCTGAATTTCTAATATAATTTATGTGTTACAACGCACCAACCTGCCAGACATATCTTTAATTTTTCAAGTACAATGTTTTTTCAGGCAAATTTTAGATTTTCTGGCGGAAAAAGACTAAAAATGCACACTTTTTAAACTTATGACTTAATTGCAAAAGCTATTCAGATAGGACTGATTTTTCCTTGTTTACACACAAGAGTAGAATTGATCACCATGGGATTTATATTATCAATATCATCCTTTTTTTTAAGATATCTATCAATATCAATATTAATTGTAAAAGACAATATTTTGTATATTTTGACTCATCTGGAGATATATAATTGAGAAACTGATAGTGGGTCCATCATGAATTGTAAGCTGAATTGTACTTTTTTTTGTATGGGGAATAAATTCGTCAAAAATTGACACAACAAATGACCAGAGTAACGGCCCCCATTTGAATCGAGATGAAAAAGCCCCCAAATTCATGCTAAATTAATTGAACCAAAACCTAATGATATTCGAAAGGACAAATGCGTGCAGCTTTCACAATTTAATATTCACCCTAGCAACATCAAAACAAAATCCAATACAATAATAGGAAAAATTTCCAATGCTAAAAGAATAAGAACAAACAGATAAAGAAAAAAAAAATACTAATATAGACCCCTAATACGGCGGCGGAGCACTAATGCCGAGAAAAGGACGGCCGCTGAAGGCGGCGGCGGTTCCATTGACGAGGTCGACATGCACTGCATCTTTCAACTTGTGGAATCCATGCTTGAACACCCCAAATCCGAACAGAAAACCGATCGCTATAACCACTAATATCAGACAAGTGCAGAAACAACAAACTCTTGTCCCACAACACATCTTCCGACGACTGATTTAATAAAAAAAAATCAGAGATAATTGCTCTTGAATTCTTTTGAATTTATTAATGAGGAAGAGATTTGGGGGTGGTTAGAAGGGGTTTATATAATTTGGTCGTGGGCAGGGTGTGTTTTAGAGGAGTGTTGGATTGGGTGGGCTTTTATCCTAACCCTTGGAGAGAGAGAGAGAGAGAGATAGAGGGTCACGTTGTTGAAAGCGGTTACTCCACGCATCGTTTCTGTTAAGGAAAAGAAAATCGAACGATGGTGACGTTTCACTTTTCAAATTTTAGGTATAATTTTGATTTTGATTTTGTAAAAAAAAAAAACAGTTCGGTTGTAAAATTAACGCTATTTGTATTCACACCAAAAAAAAAAAAAACTCTTATTTTTTTACCATAATAAAGTTAGAAAACTTAATTATTTTACTTGTACACCATATTTATGGACCTTTTTCGCCTTCTTACTCTTATATTTTTTTAAAGGCAAAAACTTATATGCCCCCGTTATATTGATCGTTTTATATGCAACTGATAGTTTAATTCTACCCGGTCCAATTACTTTTCTGCCATAAAGTATCACTTAATTGGCAAAAAGTATTACTTATTTTATAAATTTATAAATAAAAGTATAAATTTGGATTGATACTTTTATTAAAAACAGTAATATTCTTAGCTAATTAAGTGATATTTTTTCATCACCTTATTGAGCGGACCTAAAAAATACGCTAAATCAAAAAAATATAAAAAATTTGAAGTCCATTCAAGTATATCAATTTTATAGCGATTGATACCTTTTCGCAGATAAGAGGATCCATGCATCGGGGGCATATAAGTGTTACTCTTTTTAAAATAAAAATAGGTAGGTACCAACCAAAATAATTTATAGATTTCGTCATATAGTAGTTAACTAGTACAGTACCCGTGAATAATATTTACGGGTGAATAATATTCACGGGTCTGTTTAATTTTTATTTTCTCAATGGAAAAGTAAGTATAGAGGTTACTTATATATATACTGTTTATTTTATAAGAAGGTTGAAGCTAATTGACAAGTAATCTCAATCATAAAGCTTGTAGAATTGGATCAGAGTGCAGATTAAAGAAGGGATCAAAATCTGTTGGTTTTGGTCATAACAGTTTTTTAACCGTTTTTGGGAAGCTCTTCCACAACGATCAGAAGCAAAACCGTTGTTAAAGAACCGTTGTAAAAGAGTTGCTGTTAAAAGCTGTTGAAGCAGTTTTTCTGTAGATTTCTGTGTAATTCTAGAAGGCTTTAGAAGTCAGTGTTGGTTCCTTTATAAACCACACATATCATACTTTGTTTGTAACGCAACATGGAGAGAAAATCAGAAAGCAACAAGAGGGATACACACACTTGAAAACACTTGGTAGATAGAGTTTAGTGTTGTGCTTGAAAAGGTTAATTTCTTGATTCTTGTACTGATTACTCTTGGTTAATAGTGGATTTGTGGCTGACAGTCCGTACATGGACGTAGATCAATTGATCGAACCACGTTAAAACCTCTTATGTTCATTCGTTTTCTTTTCACTTTTGGATTGAATCTTGTGCACATGTATTCATAGCTTTGTGTATGTTCTTGTGTGCTTGTTTGTGGTAATTGATTGGTGTTTATTGCTCAAATCTTCAACAAGTGGCGCCGTCTGTGGGAAGAAGGCAAGGTTTGAGCATTGAATTGAGGTGTGCACTCTAGGTGCTTGATCAAATACCACAAGGAAACATCATCTACAAGAATCAGAACAAGTTGATTACCAAGAAATGTCATCTGCTCGTTTTGAAGCTGAGAAGTTTACAGGCAAGAACGATTTTACCCTATGGAAATTTAAGATAAAAGCATTACTGATCCAACAAGGCCTAGCTAAAGCCTTGAAGGGGAAATCAGAAGATGAATTCAAGGAAATGAAGGATCCAGAAAAATCTAAATGGCAAGAAATGTCTGACAAAGCACATAGTGCTATCATCTTGTGCCTTGCTGATAAAGTTCTGAGGGAAGTGTCCCATGAAACAACAGCTGCAGGAGTTTGGGACAAACTGGAATCATTATACATGAAGAAATCCTTGGCAAATAGGCTATACATGAAGCAGAAATTGTATGCCTACAAGATCTATGATGACAGAAGCATCATTGATCAACTTGATGACTTCAACAAGTCATTAGATGACTTGGAAAATTTCAAAGTCAAGGTAACAGATGAAGACAATGCTATAATATTGCTGAATGCATTGCCTAAGGGTTTTGAGCATCTAAAGGATGCAATGCTGTTTGGCAGAGAGAATACCATCACTCTAGAGGAGGTTCAATCTGCTCTGAAAGCAAAGGAGATGCAAAAACTGAATGATGAGAGGTAAGACTTATCAGCTAAGGGTCTGGTGGCTAAACAAAAGTTTAACAATCAAAACAGGTTCAAGAAGCAAACCCAAAACCAGAAGAAAGCCAATCAGCACAAGAAGCAGAAGGATGCTGATGAGAAGGACACCAGAAAATGTTTTCACTGCGTGAAACCTGGACATTTCAAGAAAGAATGTCCTATCTGGAAGAAGAAGCATGGTTTCAAGTTCCAGAGACAAGATGAGGCTGAAATTGCTGAACAAGACAATGATCATGAGGTTCTGAATGTTGCAAATTTCACAGACATTGGAGAATGGATACTAGATTCTGGTTGCACCTTTCATATATGCCCTCACAAAGGATGGTTTGAAGATCTAATTGAGACTCAATGTGGATCTGTTCTCATGGGTAACAATCAGAGCTGTGCAGTCGAAGGAATTGGGAACATCAGGATTAAAATGCATGATGGTTCTGTAAAGCTCTTAACAGAAGTCAGGTACATTCCCAAACTCAAAAGGAATCTTATATCTTTTGGAATGTTAGAATCTAAGGGATGCATTTTTCATTCTGAGGAAGGTCAGTTACAAGTTATAAAGGGCACAAAAGTGATTATGAAAGCCAATAGAAAGAATAGTTTGTATTTCTTGATTGCTGAAACCATTACAGGAGAATCTGAACTTGTGAAAGAGGATGATTGTTGGATTTGACATAAAATATTAGCTCACATAAGTGAGAAAGGTCTCAAGGAATTACAGAAACAAGGTATGTTGAAATTTCCAGCAGATGTACATATAGAGAATTGTGAAAAGTGTGCTTTGGGGAAGGGTAAGAAGCTTCCATATAAGACATCCAAGTTAATCACAGATTCTGTCCTTGAATATGTGCATGCTGACTTGTGGGGGCCAGCAAGAACTGAAACATTAGGAGGTGGTAAGTACTTTCTAAGCCTAATAGATGACTACTCAAGGAAGTTGTGGGTGTACATTTTGAAGCACAAAAGTGATGCCCTAATAAAGTTTCAAGAGTGGTGCACAGAAATTAAAAGTGAGAAGAGCAAAACATTGAAGTGCTTAAGAACAGACAATGGTTTGGAATTTGTTTCAGATGAATTCCAGAAGTTCTGCAAGATGAAGGGCATAAAGAGGCATAGAACAGTTCCATCTAATCCTCAACAAAATGGGGGTAGTTGAGAGAATGAACAGAACTATCTTGGAAAGGGTTAGATGTATACTTTTAACTTCTGGTTTGCCAAAGTGTTTCTGGGGAGAGGCTGTGACAACAGCAGCTTTCTTAATCAACAAAAGTCCTTCATCGGTTAAATGTTTTAAGACTCCTGAAGAACTGTGGAGTGGTAAAACTCCAAGCTACTCATACCTTAGAACCTTTGAATGCCAAGCTTATGCTCATGTAAAACAAGACAAACTAGAAGCAAGGGCTTTGAAATGTGTATTCCTGGGATATCCTTCTAGAGTAAAAGGGGTATAAGCTCTGGTGTTATGAACAAGGAGTGAGGAAAATCATATTAAGCAAAGATGTTGTCTTCTATGAGGATAAAATGCCATTTGAGAAAACATAAAAACTTGAAAAACCAACAGGTGCAAGTTCTGAGAAATCTGGTTTTGAGGTGGAGAATCATTTGGAACTAGAATCTGGAAGAGAGCAACATCAAAGAAGAGAGTCAGAAGAATCAGAAGGAGAACCAGAAGATTTACAAGAGCCACACACCAGCTTAAGTAACTATAAACTAGCCAGAGACAGAGTGAGAAGGCAGATACATCCACCACAAAGATATGGTGAATCAGAACTGGTTTCTTATGCTTTAAATGTTGCTGAAGAAATTACATGTGATGAACCAAGCTCCTATAAGGAAGCTATAAACAACAAGGAAAGTGAGAATTGGATTGTAGCTATGCAACAAGAAATGGACTCTCTAGTACAGAATAAAACCTGGAAGTTGGTAAGTAAACCAAAGGGGCAAAACCTGGTTAGCTGTAAGTGGATTTACAAGAGAAAAGTGGAGACTGTAGCTGCTCAACAGAAGATAAGATTTAAGGCAAGGCTGGTTGCAAGGGGTTTCACCCAAAGAGAAGGCACTGACTACCATGAAGTGTTCTCACCAGTGGTAAAGCACTGCTCAATAAGGGTTCTTCTTGCTTATGTGGCTCAGTATGATATGTTTCTTGAGCAATTAGATGTAAAAACTGCCTTCTTACATGGTGAGCTTGAGGAAACTATATACATGACTCAACCTGAGGGATTCATTCTTCCTGCAGATGAGAATAAAGTATGTTTACTCAGAAAATCATTGTATAGACTTAGGCAAAGTCCAAGCCAATGGTACAGAAAGTTTGATGATCATATGCTTAGCATTGGCTTCTGTAGATCTTTGTATGACAGCTGTGTATACATAAAGCGGGAAGATGAATAACCAGTTGTATTCCTACTTCTCTATGTGGATGACATGTTGACTGCAAGTAAAAGTATGTCTGAAATAAAGAAACTGAAATGCAATCTACAAGAAGAGTTTGAAATGAAGGAATTAGGAGAGGCTTGTAGGATTCTAGGAATGGATATTGGTAGAGACATAAGCAGAGGTTCACTATGGCTAAATCAGTCAGTTCACTATGGCTAAATCAGTCAAGCTACATTGATAAGGTGCTCAGAAAATTTAACATGGATGAATCAAAGCTTGTTAGCATTCCCTTATCAGTTGGATGTAAACTCACAGAGTCACAAAAACCAGAAAATGAAGCAGAAATGAGTTACATGGAGAGGATTCTTTACTCAAGTGTTGTTGGAAGCATCATGTACACCATGGTGTGTACAAGACCAGATTTATCACATTCCATAAGTGTGATAAGCAGATTTATGGTAAATCCTGGAAAAGCCTACTGGGAGGCTCTGAAAAGGGTGCTGAGGTACATAAAAGGTACTGCTACACTTGGACTGGTGTTCAAGAAGCTGGATAGCTTGACTGAGGATGGAGGTGCTCTAATAGGATATGTAGATTCATACTTTGCTTCAAATCAGGATAATAGAAGGTCACAGACTGGTTATGTATTCAAAATGTTTGGTACTTCAGTAAGTTGGAAATCTTCATTGCAGAGTGTGGTTGCTTTGTCCACAACTGAAGCAGAATACATGGCTCTAACTGAGGCAGTCAAGGAGAGCATCTGGTTGAGGGGCTTAATTGCTGAGTTTGGTGTGAAGCAAAGGGCTGTGAAGATATTATGTGATAGTCAAAGTGCCCTATGCTTGGCCAAACATCAAGTGTTCCATGAAAGGTCTAAACACATTGATGTAAGATATCATTTTGTGAGAGAAGAGGTGAGCAAAAATTCTATAAGGATAGTGAAGGTTAAAACAGAAGATAATGCAGCAGATGCTCTTACAAAAGCTGTCCCTACATCAAAGTTTAATCTGTGTGTGGAGTTGATGGGAATGTCTGCAGTGGTCTGAAGCTGCTGCTAGTTTCAATGCTCTGTAATGGAGCATGATATGATATGGAAGCCACTTTAAAATCCACTTGGTTATATGTTTTGTGTTATGATGAGCTTTGTGTCAAGGTGGAGATTTGTGAAGCTAATTGACAAGTAATCTCAATCATAAAGCTTGTAGAATTGGATCAGATGGTGCATATTAAAGAAGGGATAAAAGTATGTTGGTTTTGGTCATAATAGTTTTTTAACCGTTTTTGGGAAGCTCTTCCACAACGGTCAGAAGCAAAACCGTTGTTAAAGAATTGTTGTAAAAGAGTTGCTGTTAAAAGCTGTTGAAGTACTTTGTTTGTAACGCAAGATGGAGAGAAAATCAGAAAGCAACAAGAGGGATACACACACTTGAAAACACTTGGTAGATAGAGTTTAGTGTTGTGCTTGGAAAGGTAAATTTCCTGATTCTTGTACTGTTTACTCTTGGTTAATAGTGGATTTGTGGCTGACAGTCCGTGGACGTAGATCAATTGATCGAACCATGTTAAAACCTCTTGTATTCATTCATTTTCTTGTCAGTTTTGGATTGAATCTTGTGCACACATGCATTAATAGCTTTGTGTATGTTATTGTGTGCTTGTTTGTGGTAATTGATTGGTGTTTATTGCTCAAATCTTCAACAAGAAGTATATTGTTAGTTTTAAATATATATAGTAAAATCGAAGAGTTGTAAAAAGTATTTATGTTAATGAAATTTAAATCAAATGTATTCCTATAGTCGAACGCGGAATAAAAATCAATAGCTCATTACTATATAAGAAAAATGATTATAATGACAATGTGTAGTCTTTGACTAACACACTATTTTAAATTTTGAAAGACTTCTTTATAAACCACATTACTTGTGGAATCTTGTCATTTTCATCACAACAAAGTATTTTAAATCTTGTCATTTTCATCACAACAAAGTATTTTCAATCCGTTGAAATTATTCTTCAATTTTAAAAATTACCTAAATGAATGAATAGTGTGGATTAAATATTAGAACTGGATTATATATAAATTGGTATATAAGGTCTAGATCAAGCACATCATTACTACCTAATATAAGAACTGGTTTCTAAAAAATTATATTAAATGGATTAATCTATTTACGGTTTTTATAATAATATATATAATTTTTTATTTTAAAATTAATTATTAATATTGTTATTTACTTTTTAAATATATTTTACTCATATTTGCTTAATCGGGTGGTGAAAGGATAAGCCACATCATTATGTTGGCTCCATAAAGAAATCCACGGTTTGGTTCATTACTCTCTATAAATATATATACACATATATATATCATGCATGCAATGATAATAATGTTATGGTATGATAAAAATGGTCAAAGATTGAATTAACAAAAATAAACACCAGTGATCAACAATTGGATTCAATCATGGAAAAGATTGGTTTAACATATATTCAGTAGTGTTCACTTCATTAAATATGGATTTTATGTGAAATTTTGAAATATTAGCATATCAAACATTAATTAATGGGAAAGATTGGTTTAACTAAGATTGATTTAATTAAATTTTATTAAGTATGATTTTGACTTGAGAATTTTTAAAAATTGATAAATTAATTATGGATTAATTTATCTTATAAAAATATTAGATAATAAAAAATTGAATTTAACTAAATTATGGATTAATTAAAAATTATATAATAATTATGGTTTAACTAAAAAAATTATCAAATTTAAGGCAGATTATGTAAATCATTGCAAATTTTAAATTTAAATTTTAAATATTTAAATAATAAAAAAATATAAATTTTGAATATTTAGATAATTAAAAAATGTTTGTATTTCCACAATTCTAAGAGAGTGTCACTTGTTCCAAGTGGTTTCTCTTTTAGTATAGAAGGGATTTGTTAAACTAGGAATAATATGTATCCGCCGAACTGGTCAAAGGTGAAATGCTATATCCACCAAACTTGAAACAGTATGTATCCACCAAAATTGTTAAAGGCAGAATCATATGTATCTGCCAAACTAGTAAGTTGTCTATAATTAACACGGAAATATCATAATTTTAGTCTAATTGAGCATGGTTTTATGGGCTAAGTATACTACACTATGTCGACTCCTACAAATAACATGACACGTGGACAAAATTAGTTATAGAGACATTGATAAACATATTGCTCAGTAAGTAACCACCAAAAAGCTAACATGATTCGGCAAGTAATGACGTAAATATTGTCAACATTCTAACTATTACGTGCCGAATATATTTATGCAGTACGGTCGTTACTGATCAAAATTTTTACAATGGTTCGGTCGTTAGCCAACGAACTAGTGCGCGACATAGGTATGTCGACTACAAATTTTTTTGCGATAAATTGCGAATTCAAGCCGAAAGAGTTAGCTAATAATACAATGTTCATTTATTTTGGTTGCCCATCATCTATTGTGAGCTTGTAAGTGAATTTTATGGAATCAGTTGGGAATTAGGGTTCCAAAATTCTATATTTTTTTGCAGAATTGAAATTGTGGAAGGGAGTGATTTAATTTTCTGCAGAAATTAAATTTTGGAAAAAAGGAGATAAGAAAAAGGATATTTTAATATATTCCTTAGTTTCTATTTTTGTCCATAAAAATGTGGTGTGAAGAATTTTTTGGGGTGTGAATAGAAATGACCTAAAATTAATTTATTTAAAAAATAATAAAAAACTTAATTAAGGGTTAATTACATAAAAATTTATAATCTTTTTGGTCAATTATCATTTACAACATGACTTTTCAAACATAACATAGAAATACACCAGCTTATGATTTTTTTTGTTAAATTCGATACACCCAAGCAATATTGTTGCTCTAATTGCTGACGTGAAGCTAGAACTTGAGATTTCGGGTATCCACCCGAGCAATATTTTTGCTCTAGTTGATGACGTGAAGCAAGGAATCAAGATTTTGGGTATTCCAGTTGTAGGCATGTAATCATATGATATATATTTTTCTTTTTAGTGTGGGAGGGGGAGCGGGTAGGCTTGTAATCATATGATATTTCTTTTTCTTTTTTTAGTGGGGGAGGCCGGGAGGGGGAGCGGATTCGAACGCGTGACTTTCATTATAAAGTAGTGAGTCTCGTATGATATTTCTAAACCCATAATTCAATGAAAATAATAACGCTTAACGATCAAGTTTAATGATAAAACTCTATCATTTCATTTTCATAATTTAGGGTTAAAAGAATTTGTACAGTTAACACCTATGCAATTGGTCAGGTCAAACTTTCAATTACAAGCTCCACGTTAGTAATTGGAGTCGGAAACTTGCTCGGGGGTATTGAATTGAAAAAATTATAAGTGAAAAGTACCCAAAATAATCTTCCCTACAAATTTTATATTAATTTTAACCTCCTTACAAAATTATACTAATTTTAACCTTTTCATACCTTTTATTTAAATCATATTACCTGCATTGACTATTTTACCCTTACTTTTAATCATCACCCTTATCTTCCCCATTCAAAAGTCACGCCAGTTTTCCCACACCACCATTCTTCCCCACCCCAATCTTTCTTCCCCAAGGATGTCGGTTAAACCCACGAAGTGAAAAATTTCAAGCTTCAAATTGCAGAGTGACGACGGCACTGCTGAGTTGAATTCAAGAGTCGATGTGGAGTCCGAGTCACATAATTCAATTCACCATCAACTGAATCTTTT
>JAUEKW010136681.1:0-11449 GCA_032274785.1 Ajuga reptans
CACTGGGTTTTGTTACTTGGCAAGGTTTTTAACGAGGCAACAAGTTATGCACCATTCACCCTTTTGATTTGGCACAAAGGGAAGTGTTGAAGGAAAAACACATTAGTGTGCCTTCATCAAAAGTGATTGATGAGGGAAATTTAGGCGTTTCATTTTTTTCCATGTATTGTAAACCTTAGTTTGTATGCCTCTATAAAAGGACCTTGTGTGGAATAATAATACGCCTCTTTCACGCCTTCTTCTGCTTCTTCTTTTCTTCTCTTTTATCTATTTTTCCTACAACAATTCTTGATTTTTTCTAGATCTATAATTCAAAATTTTATTTTGATAGTTTCTTGATCTATTTAATTATATAATATTTAGAAATGTCCTATTTATTTCGTAATAAGAAATCCATGTACTTATTTGACCCATTTTAAAGTTAAAAGACTTATTTATATAAAAATAAAGTGTAGGGTCCATTTTCAACTGAGGTTAAAATCCCAAAGTTAATTTGTACATTTTCCTATATAAAAATGCACTGTTACTTATGATCGAAAATGCTCTCATCCCCAAATTATGGATGGGGTAATTAGTTGTATTTTATGAGATCTTGATACATTAGTTTATGGATACGTTAACTTATGTCCATCGCGGATAGTAGAACAAGACTGTACTTATGAATACTAAATTTAAAAGTTTTTTTCAGTTACGAACTAAAAAAGGCATTTCCCTCTCAAATTAGCACAGTCGGGCCTTTAATGAGGCACAAAAATAGTTGAACTTGGGCCTATAATAATTCAAATTTTAGGGGGATCTGTAATATGTTGAAACGACTCGGCCCTAAATGTTTTGACACCTGCTGTTGCCGCTATTGCTATTCTCTTGGCCCAAACCTTTTTTTTTTGCTCTTGGTTCTTTTTCCAATCTGAAATTCCTAAATTTAAAAATTAAATATTTGTTGTATGTTTATAAATTCTTGATGAAGATATCAATTATAGTAGCATGTGCCTAAAAAAAGGAAAAGGATTTCTTGAAATCGAAGCTTATTAAAACTGCTCTCTAAGTAAACTAAAATTATTGTTGACGATACCAATTATAGAAGCATGATCATATGTCGTTTGTTTAAATTTTTTTGGTCGACAAAACTATGATTTGAGTTCTATTTATGTAATTATTATTTTGAGTGTATTTTTTTCTATCATTTATATACTAAAAGAGAAACCACTCATGACAACTGACAAGTAACACTCTCTCATCATTTTAGGAATAAGACTATTTTTTAATTATTTAATTTTTAAAATTTTGAATTCCATGATTTATGGTGATAATTTCAGCTGTTTTTATTATTCTACCCTTTTTAAAATTATTTTGTTAAAAAAAGTTTGACTTATTCTCTTATTTATAAATATATATATATAATCTTCAAATCCGGCCATCTCTCATCATTACTTCACTACTGCACCGATTCAAAATCCGGCCAAAAGATTACTAGGCAAAACAGTGAAGGGCCTATCTAGAACTTAATTTTAGGAGTAACCAAAAGTCGATCTAATAATAATTAAACAAATGAGTTTATTATCGGAAATGTTGGGCAGCCAGATTAATTATGTTTTTAATTTTTTTTTTAATTCAATTTTTTTTTAATTAACATTATATGTTGTTAGTATCATTTTTGTTAACTATCACTATTTCTAATTTAAATGTTAACTATCACTTTAGAGTATTAAAAAAAACGCCAATTTTTTTAAGTCATTCTAAATGATAGTAAATATTTAAATTAGAAAAAGTGATAGTTAACAAAAATGATCCTAACAATATATAGTATCTAATTAAAAAAGAAAAAAAGAAAAAAATCAGAATATGACTAAGCCAGATTCTGGTTGTTTAGCACTTACATATCCCCTTCCCTAAGAAACAATCAAAAGAGGCCACACAATAAGAAAGCTATTTTTCTTTGTCAAATTGCAAAGCTTAACAGTAACCGAGTTTTGACATTTAGTGGAAAAGTGGGACTGAAGCCAGAAAGGATCGTATGTCAGAAAAAAAGTACATAAAATCTTCAAACTCAAACATCCCACTATTTATTTATCCTCAATTTTATTTTATTTCTTAAACTAAGGTTGCTGCAAATTCTAACATCATCAATCTTTCTGTGGTAAAAAGTTTGCATCTTTTGCTCTTCTTTTATTTATTTCTATTGTAAAATTCAACTACTTGTCCACTTCTGTCTCTTTTTTTCCTGTTAACTAGAATGTTCTTGCAGTTTATTTAATGCAAAAAAAAAAAAAAAGTCATCTTGATGAATCATGCTTTTAACTGGTGAATTGTCTGATTTGGGATTCATCAGATTCTTCATCTGTCTGTGGTAAAGTTTCTGATACTTTATTCCTTGTTAATTCTCTGTTCCTTGTTGATAAAAAGTCAACCAACTCTCAAGACTTGATTGAGAAAATATATTCTCTGATTGGTATTGATCTGATTTAGTTGATTCCATTCAATGATATAAAATTTTCCCAGAAATCTTAAATTTGGTAGTCTAATTCATATGAACTACTTATCCAGATTGAAGTATGGGTTGGCTAACCAAGATTTTCAAAGGCACCAGCCAAAGGATTTCAGAAGGGCGATATCAAGAAGAAGATGATGCAGCTTTATCTGATTTCGATACGGAAGAAATTGATCGCGCAATCGCCCTTTCCATAGCTGAGGAAGAAGACCAAAAGGGAAAAAAAGTAGTAGGTAAGTCTAAAGGACTACCTTACTACAATGTGTTCCTTATGTAAATATTAATGTAGTTTTATATATCTTGATTATCAGATACTGATTCTGAGTTGGACGAAGATGAGGAGCTTGCTAAGGCCCTTCAAGAAAGTCTGAACGTAGAATCTCCACCTCCAGTTGATCATGGAAGTTTGTTTGCCAATTTTCCATTCTACTATCCCTCAGGATACAGGTTGTTGCCTTGTCATCGATTTTCGCATTATATATTAAACTGTTTGGAATTTTGAGCATATCTGTATATGGCCATGATCATTGTAGAACGTGTGCTGGTTGCAATAGCCATATTGGTCATGGGAGATATTTGAGTTGCTTGGGGGGTGTTTGGCATCCGGAATGTTTCCGCTGCCATGCTTGTAAGCAGCCAATTTCCGAATATGAGGTGAATTTACCAGACTTGGCTTATTTTGGTGTTGAAAATATGATACCATTATGATCTTTGTTAAAACTCTGTTTCAGTTTTCGGTGTCTGATAAACGCCCGTACCATAAATCTTGCTATATGGACCTGCATCACCCTAAATGTGATGTCTGCAAGAATTTCGTAAGTCCCTAATTTACATCAAAAGCTACATTATGCTGAATAACAACATATTGCTCCTCCGATCCTCTATTAGGTATCGTTAAATTAGTGTACAGATGCTTGTTTGAAAACTAAATACAACAAGTTGCTCTTCTTGTTTTGCATTGAAGTAGATTCCGATGAATGCAGCTGGACAGATTGAGTACAGACAACATCCTTTCTGGCCTCAAAAGTACTGCCCTTCACACGAGTATGATGGAACCTCTCGTTGTTGCAGTTGTGAACGAATGGAGGTCAGTAGGGATTCAAGATAATATTAAGAATACATACATATATATATTTGGATTAGTTACAAAGCATTGTCGTGCATGTAGCCGAAAGATGCCATATGTTTGAATCTTGAGGATGGAAGAAAGCTGTGTTTGGAGTGTTTGGACTCTTCGATAATGGACACGCACGAGTGCCAGCCTCTTTACGTAGAAATACAAGAATTTTACGAAGGTTTGAACATGAAGGTGGAGCAGCAAATCCCTCTACTCTTAGTCGAGAGACAAGCGCTAAATGAAGCCTTGGAAGAAGAAAAAAAGGTGAATTGATTTTACAATTTATAGATAATGCAACCAGTTTTGATTTTTCGGGCTTTGCATTATATGGACAGGGCCATCATCGCATTGCTGAGACTAGAGGACTTTGCCTCTCAGAAGAACAAATCATTAGCATGGTAACAATCGTCAAAAATATCATGATCATGGCCTAATTTAGTTGAGCCTAATTCTTTGTACCAACAATTATAGGTTTCTAGAAGGCCAAGAATCGGAGGCTATCGGATAATAGACATGTTCACCGAGCGCTATAGGCTGGTTCGTAAATGTGAAGTTACGGCAATCCTCGTTTTATATGGACTTCCTAGGTAAGTGTATATGTCCTATTTTGTTTTTCAACTTGTGTGCACCAAATTAACCATATTTTTCCGGTTTTAGGTTATTAACCGGATCGATCCTGGCTCACGAGATGATGCATGCTTGGCTTCGGCTTAGAGGTGAATCCCGTGTCTTTCTATTACTAATATAAAAGTGTCTTAAGTTTCAGCCAATTTAGTTTTACCTTATTTTATTATTGGTATCGGGTTTCAGGTTACCCGACTTTGAGTCCAAACGTGGAAGAAGGAATCTGCCAAGTGCTGGCTCATATGTGGTTGGATTCTGAGATTGTTCCGGGTTCTGCTAGTAACATGGCTTCTGCTGCTTCTTCTTCTTCTTCCGAGGCTTCCAACTCGACTCAGTCATCATCCAAGAAGGGGAAACGGTCGCAGTTCGAGAAAGAACTAGGAGAGTTTTTCAAACACCAGATAGAGAAAAGCACATCTCCAGTGTATGGAGATGGATTCAGAGAAGGAAATCAGGCAGTGCTCAATTTTGGCTTAAAGAGGACTCTTGATCACATTCTGCTCACTGGATGCTTTCCCTGATTATCCATATAGCTGGAAATGCTCCCCTATCCACAGAGGGCACAAGTTAATATGTTCACTGTTGATGTGGAAGGATCTCATCCTCAAACTATGGACGAGGTAATTAGTTGCATTTTATGAGATGTTGACACATCAGCTAGTGGCATATAACTTGTGTCCATCGTAAACGGGTAGCAGGACTGCTTTTTCATGTTGATTGCATATGAACAAAACAAGATGTTTTTTTTTATATAATACACACAGAGGCACACATTATACTGTAACTTATCAGGGAGAAGAGAAGCTGAGGCTAAGGAGAAAATAAAACATACCATTACAGAGTAATGTTTCTTTTTTTTTTTTTTTTACTTTTTTTTTTATGGGAATAAACGAAGGGGAATGTGAATCACACTGTTTCTTTGGCGCATTTGCACGACCACATTGCATTCATCCACCTATTTCATTCACGAGTGGGTCTCATGTGTATCTGATGCACAATGCCCTTATTGTACACTTGTCACAGTTAGTGCAGTTTAGTCCCTTATCTTTCTGATATTATCAAATTCGATCCCAAAATTTATTATTTTCTTCTAAAACATAATCTTTGCGCAATTTATTATGAAAATTGATTCTACAAAAATGGATATAGTCCATTACAACCATACCAGGCCCATCATGCTTCCGTCAATAATAAATTCTAGAACATAAACCAAGTTTCGTACATTTTGACCAGATTACAGCCGGGTCATATCCACCGGTTTTTACGAACTGCTCCTCACAGCTCAACCACTCGATCGCAACCTGTGGTTCCAGACGCAGACTCCTTCAGCAGTAACCAGCACAGCCTCGTTTCGTTTCCTACCTCGAGGCGTAGAGTATTTACTTGGTAATGAACATAAATAAAATTTTGGAAGATGATGAACAAAAGCCCAAACTTTTATTGAGAAATCATAATATATTTATTACATTAGTACATCTCCTTTAGGGAGGAGACGACTTGTTTAGCTACCTATAGTAGCTACTCTCTCACTCATACAGAAAATTTAAAACTCTCAAACTATTACAATGTTTATTTTGTAAGAAAACATATTGTAATGTTCGATGACTTCTGCTTTCTTCTACCCTGAAGCTTTCACCTTCAGAGATGCCTTGAGTTCGTTCTTGTCCCACCATACTAGAGGATCTTCATTGAAATTCCTCTGTATCTTCTTTTTAACATCTTCCAAAGTGATTTGTTCTTCAATGGTGACATCAGATTGTGGGATCTCCATAGAAACCTTGAGGAGTTGGATTGTATTATTAGACACTCTTTTCTCTACATCTCCTCCTAGGGATTCTACTCAAAATTGAATGAGTGTTTCACTATATTTCCGATGATCCTTCATCTTTTGGTGACTTAGTTTTCCTTCATCACCACGCTTGCTGCAAAAATTAATTGGCATTTTTCGGTGAAATGTCTCCCTTAATCGCTGGACAATAATCTTATGATCACATAGGATTGTGAAAATAAGTCTTCTTGTATCATCCTGTGTGAACCGTTTGAATGTTTGTAGGAAATTATTTCCCAACAAGATATCCACACCGGTATCATGAAAATAAATTGGTGGAGTTTTGACCTTATACCATGGGGTATCTCCTGCTCCGCCGATCATTATTTTTGCTTATTTGATTCCTCTTTTAAGGATAAGAATCATTTTTAAAAAATTTCTTCCTGCAATTGCTGGTCTTCTTCAATTTCTTTATGAAAGACTTCTGACTTGATTGTGCATATTCCAGCGCTTGAATCTATGTAGGCGGCGAAATATTCTTCTCGATATCTTTCATATAACACCCCAACAAAGATGTATATGGAGAATGAGCTCGTAGTCATCAGAGCTTATAATGAACCCTGAGCTTATTGTATCTGATAACGTTTGTGCGCTATCGTAAAGACCATTCTATCTGGTAATCTTTTCCAATGCTTGTGATCCTCGAGAAATTCTAATCTAAGATTTAGACGTTCTTTGTCTCGTCCTGCAATTCCTTGGATTATTAACTCAACCGCGCCTAGTTGTAGGCGTCCTTCGTACCTCCCAATCGAAGGTTGTTGTAAACAATATAAGAAATCACACAGAAATATGTTATCATTCTGTGTGATATCAAATACTATATCTACTTCATTCCATCCTTCTGGACTTTGTAATTCACCTTTGGTTGTGAATTTCTCTGGTTCCAGTTTCTCTTGAAGGACGGGTCTCTTTTCCCCTTGTCTGCTGCTGCTACCGCTGTAGATTCTATCATCGTGGAAAGAGACTCTACTTGGCTCAAACTGCCGACTTGTTGACCTTGTCATGATCGGTTTGTCTCTAATTCGCATATCCATTTCGTGGATTGACGGTAACTCCATGATCTCTAGTCTCACTGCATGTGCAAGTTGATCAAAGATCTCCGGTATTTCAATAAATTCATTACCCATGAATCATTTTGAATGGTGGGTATTAGAAAGTGCATATGAAATACTGTAGGTAATAGAGTATGGTTTATTCCCATCTTTCATCAGTTATTTCTTCTTGAAATCTTGATGAAGGGTTAGAACTCTATTAAAATCTCGATCTGACAGGTTATACGCAATTCTTGGATAAATATAGGATGTTATTTTCCCGGCATATAGATTGCCTGAGATTCCTCCCAGACTCGCATCTCTCAAATTCTTGATTCTCTTATCAAAGATAACAATATCGATTGGAGAATCAATTCCTTCCTTGAATGTAGATTTGATCAGTATTTGTATGGCTCCGATATTGATCCAAGACATCTTCTGAGCAATCTCTTTATTCATCTTGCTAAGTTCCTCTCTAATTTCATTGATTGGAACTAGCTGCATTTCCATCATATTCCCTGTCAGCTCCATGGAAATTACAATTTCCCCAGCGGTGACCTTGTAGATAATGTGATGTTTTCTCTTCTTTAGGAATTGTCCTAAAGTCTTGTCCAATCTCCCCACTGAAAACCCATCATAGATTTAGAGTTTTGGGTGTTCTCTCTTAATTTTCATAAGAGTTTTCTGGGAAATTGACATCTGTGTGAAGAATCATGAGAGGTCTTCACGTTCTTCCTGGCGGAAGACTTCCTAGTCTTCAGTTTGATTCTGATTCTGAAGACTCATCTTCGCTGGAGTTCTCTTCATCTTCATATATGCTTTCGTCCGATGGAATATCCTCGAACCGATATACTTGAATAAGATCCTGAAAGTATATAGTTGTCTCAAACTTTCTTACTCCTCGTTTCTGATTGTCTGGACAATCGGTTGATATGTGGCCTTTAGCTCCACATGTCCAACAATTACAATCTTTGAAACTCTCATTAGCTCTAGTATGAGCTATCCTGAAAGTTCTTTTTTGTTGAAGCTGATCTTCCGGTGCTCCTTTGATTTGAGCTTGTGGAAGATCCTATACTTCTGCTTGGTTCTGACCTTTGTCCCGATTTGTAACTTCGGGCTTTTTGTTTGGACCAAAACTTCCTTCTGGGTCTCCATGAAGATCCAACTCGCTTGACACCATCTTTTTTCTGAGATAAGGACGATTCCTTCTCTTGATATTTTTCTCCCTGTATGGTTTTCCTCCAATGACTGTAGGTAAGTCATTTTCAACACAGCATAGAGGAATATTTTTATTTATTCCTCTCAACCGTTTGTAATTCTTTTGGAGGGATGCAAGATAACACCACTCCGCCAGTTTGGTCTTGAGAAATGATATTCTCCTGGCCACTGTGTCATGTTCATTTGCTCCTATGGGAGGTTGGTATTCCCTTAGAAGCATTTCTCTCCATGGACTAGGCATTTTTGAAAAGAATAATATATTACCATTTTTCTCCTCAATCTTCGATTTCCACCTATGTTCTGTGAAGAGCTTGATGTATTCATCAACGTGACAGATGTCTCGTAATTCCAAGCTGTAGAGTGCCTGAGAATACTATCTTTTCTGCTTCAGATTCTTCAAAGTATCCACTCCCAATTAAACCTAGCTTGATAATTTGGGACATCTTATGGGCAATCTCGGTTAATGATTCTCCAGCCCAAACATGCTCTTTAATTTCCGAGTCCGTACTTTCCCAGGAAATTTTCATTGATTCTTCAAGGCTCATTTTTAGTAATGAAATGAAGCCTTCCTTATCAAGATCAAGTGTTCTTGCTGCAATTTTCATTGCTGGTGTCCATTCAAAAGTGAGCATCTTCCTGTTTCTGAAATTCAGTATATCTAGATTGACTACCAATCCATATGGATGGATTGGATCCAGTTGAGACTTCCCATAAGGCGTTTGTGATATATGTGGCCTTTGGATTCTCCTTTTGGTTCCTGCTGGGTGACCTGTGTCGTCACCCGCTCTGAAATCTCCAACATGAGTCATGTTGATTTCAAATGGTGGTGGTGGTGGATCATGAGATCCAGCACTCTTTGTTGCATATTGTGGAGCTTGAGGTGTAATCTCCACCAGGACTATTTGTTGTCCGGCCTGAATTTTTAGATCTACAAGACCTAATCATGCGAAGGATTCTGCAAGGTCGTGTAGATCCTCCAAATTAATCCTGCTCATGAGCTATGAAACTTTTCTTTCAGAAAATATATTGTATTTTCTGTATATGTTGGTACCCTCTTGACTTCGGTAGCTTTTCCCTTTTGATGTAATAAATGTTCTGTACCGAAAGATAGTTTTTTTGACATTCCTAGCTTGGATTCCAGGATAGCCAATTTCTTATGAACATCCTTGATGATTTCAAGGATTTTCTCCTGGTTGTCTATAAGGTTCTCATCATAATACTGGATAGTCTTCTGGACTTCCCTAAGATCTTCGATCTTAGATTTATCCTCACGAATTTCCTCCCATATTGGTCCCTTCATTTTATCTTCCAGAAATGTTGATGGGGTTTCTGGATTTCTTGTTGGAACTGGTTCGGGCGTCTCCTCCATGTCTTCTTTGTTTGAAAACTTTCAAGGATACTGGAGGAGTCCATAAGATCCGTAATATTTCCTTCCACAAAAATATTATCTGTTAGGACATATTGATGGAATCTTTCTCTCAATTCGTCGGGACTCATCTTGACCGGCTCCTTTCTTCTGGCTAGGATTTCGTAACCTTTTTCAAGAATTTTGTCACTTCTCAAAAGTAATTCTTCGGAGAATTCTTGTTTCTGTCTTTCCAAAATTTGGAAATATTCCCTATTTTCACTACTCAAGCTTTTACCCGAATATCCCTGTAGAGTATTCCCTCTCGAACTTTCGTTCGGATTCATAATCTCTCGTAATGTCTCCTCCGTTAGGATAGTACATAATATAACAAATATTTATAATTTCTTAAATAAAACCTAGGGCTCTGATACCATTTTGTTGCCCGGGTCATATTTTCATAAACAATCATGTTTTGAGGTTATAAAATTAGGCCTCAACCAAGGGGTACATGATAGATGCGTAGAGAAAATAATTATTGGGACTGATTTAACAATTTTAAAATAATTCTACATAAACAATTGTGTTTTGAGGTTATAAAATTAGACATCAACCAAGGGGTACATGATAGATGCGTAGAGAAAATAATTCTTGGGATTGATTTAACAATTTTAAAACATTTCTACAAATTAAGGAATTTATTTTTTTATTTTTTTCCATAAAAAGGGATGCACAATAAGGCTTATTGTGCATCTGATGCACACAAGTCTTTGCTTTCATTCACATATTGACGTACAACACTAATTTCATTGGTTTGGAGTGCTTTTCTTAAATGTGTACTTTTTTTTGAAATAAAACATCTTATAACTTACTGAGGCGGAATATCCGCAATTACAAGACGCTGAACCCAAATAGGTAAATCATGCCCCATCCAAATAAAAGGATTGGCTGAAGAAAAGGAAAACTTAGCTAAACTATGCGCCACCATATTACATTTCCTTGACATATGCTTCAAACTAATAAAATCTTCCTTCTGAAGCAAATCCCGAATCTCATCCAAAAGAAGACCATGATAATCAAAGTATGACTCTTGCCCCGTGACTGCATACACAGCGAGTAAAGAATCGGAAAAAATATTAACTTTTTTGAAGCCACAATCAATACAAAATACCAAACCAGTCTCCAATGCTGTCAATTCTCCTCCCAATACCGAAGTAGGCTTACGAATCTGATGACATCCCGCAGCAATGACATGTCCCGAATCATCTCGAATCACAAAACCAACACCAAACCTCCCCATATTCTCGCCTACTGCTGCATCAACATCAAGTCTCAATGTGCCCGGATCAGGCATATGCCATTTTAACTCTGATAATGTGCATGTCGGTGGAAGAATTGGACCTACCGCCACGCGCGCAATCTAGAAGTCTCGTACGTACTCCTCGACCCAACTCCAAGATGGGGCAGACCATTTAATACCATCGCCATGCCGCCACTTACACGATGCCCCCCACACCGCCCATGAAGCAACAACAAACACCTCGAACAATTTTTGGCCAAAAAACTCTTGTATTCTTTCTCCACACTCCTTAAATGAACAACCACGAGCTGCCTTTAATGTGTTCCAGAAACAATTGTTCTTCCAGAAACCTTTAACCAGACGACAAAAGTACAAACCATGCATCGTTGATCCCAGTTGAGAAGGACAAGAGAACAATATGGATTAACCGGTATATGATGCATATTAAGATTAGCTGGTAGTGCAAGAAAATCAGACGATGTTTGCCAAAGAAATACC
>JAUEKW010136702.1:0-11446 GCA_032274785.1 Ajuga reptans
TATGACATGTCAATTGGTGTTGCTTTATTTAATTGTTGGTTAAAAGAATTGATTATAAATGCTTCCGCACTAGTTAATTTTTATTCAATATCATTTGGCTTATTTTATCCATTTTAGTATTTGAAATATGAATTACTGCTTTGTGGTTTATTCATTTATTTTCTTTGGAATAATTGTATTAAATTTTGTTTTTTAAATAATAGGTGTACTAGTTAAGTCTAGCTTGCACATATTAAAATTTAGGTTGCTAGTAACGACTTGACTCGAGGTCATCAATTTTTTTATTTAATTTTATTATTTATTAGTGATTTATGGAAAAATGTATGTATTAAAAATATTACGAAAAGTGGGTCGTTACATAGGCAAATTAAAAATTTCACTTTGAATTTTGGACCTCAACATCCTGCTGCTCATGGTGTTTCACGATTAGTATTGAAAATGAACAGAGAAGTGGTGGAAAACCCTTTGTTGAAGGACCATCATATGTAATATAATACCACTACAGTGGCCCGAAACTCAAAATCTTGGAATTGAAGTTGCGAGAGCTTATAGAGAGGCCAATCTAGGAGTAGAAGGGGTCGTTGATCCACCCGGATGGGCACGTTGAGGTACCTCTAACTTTCCTCAAAAGGAGTTCCCTGCTAAGCAGAGTCGGTATTAAATCTGAAACTCCCAGCAGATGGCCAGTGGCCTAAAGAAACGAAAGAATAGGTTAAAGTATGAATTAACCCCTTATTGGTGAAATACTTCTCAATAAGAAAATTTGCATCTATTTTACATCATTTTGGCGGCATGGCCGAGTCATAAGGCGGGGGACTGCAAATACTTTTTCCCTAGTTCAAATCCAGGTGTTGCCTAATCACCAAAAAAACTCAAAATCTAGGAACTTTAGGAAGGGAAACAAAGTGACAACGTTATTTCCCTGGATGCTGCTATCTAACCTTGGCACCTCAGAATCCCGGGAAGTAGAAACTGGGTAATCACCTCTCCAACGCAACTTTGTTGTTTCACCTTCGAATCTGAAGAACACGAGGACCGATCCGAACAAAGGTCTCCTACCAGTCTACAGCTAGGAACTACTTGAAACCTTAATTAGTGGAGTTGATCGATGATAGATTTCGAGCTTTGGCTTTGCCGAAGGTTGACGTGCCTTCTCTTTGTGCGGACTCCCATGGCCAAAATGAACTCCTGTCTCCAGCATCTCTCCAAGTTGATGTTCCAATATCTTGTCATTTCTCCACCCTCCCCTCCTCCCTGTTTTTCAAAATAAAAAGAAACGAGAAACCCCAAACTGAAATAAAGAATTGTTTCCACGGAACCATGACAACTTCATCTACATCATCTTCGAACTTTATCTTTGAAGCTAGAGTGGTTAAAGAAACAACATGTCGATTGGTAAACCTATTGACATGGGTTAGTTCTGATTATCCAGATGCTTACGTTGGATGGAATGCCATTAGCAGGTTTGGATCTTATATATCCGTAGATGGGATTTATCATTTTTTCGTGGTCATAACAATCACTTCAAGCAGTGGAAAGAACAAAAGATGTGCTCCAAGTCCTCGGGCTGTTGAACAGAATCTAACCACACCAAAATGGATGGTACAAAGTCCTCCAACTTTTCATTCTTTTGGAGAACTTCCAGCTATCAAAGAGACGAAAAGCTATGTGAAGTAAAAGAATAAAGGCCCGTAGACTACTACTAAGAACCTAACAGAACTTTTAAGATAATGTTGATAGAAGTAGAGAAAGACCAATCCGGGGGGACAAATCAATAGGAAATGTTACTTCTATTATTCCATTGAATGTGATCGGAAGAGTAAAGGAACGAATAGCCTTATAGTCCTTAAGCAGAGGAAAAAATGCATAGCTTCATTGAATCCTGCGGGACTACGATTTCCTCCTTAACTAGTATAGTAATGCTACTCTATTAGAATTGGATTAATAGCCTTAGGCCCTATCCCTAGTTCAAGGAAGTTGAGAAGAGTATAAAATATACAATAAAACAAAGACCCTAAACGAAAATAATGAACCTTCAAATATCTATTTGAACAAAATTTTATTTATCAAATTCAAGCTTTCCTAAAAAATATTACACCAAATTGAATTCTTAAATCTAGACAATTACTTATTCATATAAAGTAGCAGCTTTCCTCATTTTCCACGGCTACGAGGTTCAACTAGTTTTACGTGGTTGTACCTTATAATATTTTTGGGGCGTCTGAAGCAAGGGTGTCTTCGGCATCCAGAGATCATGGACCGACCATAGAACCCTATTTAATAAGTGGAACACATTAGTTGTCCGTTCTCAGGTTGGGCAGTAAGGGTCGGAGAAGGGCAATCACTCATTCTTAAAACCAGCGTTCCTAAGACCAAAGAATCGGAGGGAGGGGGGAGGGGGGGAGCCTCCCCGTTCCTGGTTCTCCTACAGCTGGTACCTCCGGAACCACAAGAATCCTTAGTTAGAATGGGATTCCAACTCAACACCTTTTGAGTGAGATTTTGAGAAGAGTTGCTCTTTGGAGGATTAGAAACATCTGGTAAAATGCCCGCCCATCACCCAAGAGATAAAGTATTACATAGTCCAGGGATTGACGACTTACCCATTCAGTGACTTTGGCACTGGACGTTCCCAAAAGGAGTACTATCGGGTCAGATCAATTTAATAATAGACACTTGTGGGCATTCCACCCTTCCTTCTCCTTTCAGGGCCTATCCGAAAGACAATCCAATACTTCTTGGTCCTGAATATCTGAACTGCTACTAATAAACTACATATTCGCTATGTACGCCATTGAGTGTCTTCTTTGTTATATCTCATTTTTCTTCTTCCTTCAGCAACGATTGGTTAGGACCAACTTACGGATTTGTGGCACCGTAATTGAATCATCACCAATGGCACGTTGTGCGCCTAGGTGCGAAAGGACGGTTCAGACTCTCGTGTGCCGAAACCTGCTTCCATGAATAGCTCATAATGCGGTGTCTCTTCTGAGACCGGGACCCTTTATCATGACTTCTGTTGGTATTCTCTACCTACCCACCTGTGTTGGTTTCGGGTACAGGTACTCTTTTTTTTTTGTTTAAAGGTCGTTCGAGCATTTCTTGGGAGTATGTTGATATCTCCGATAGCTCATCAGTGATCCGTTTTGTCGTGAATAGGGAATCAAACTGGTTGTAGTAGGTTCAGAGTCTCCACTTCTTGATAGTCTTGCTAATGATCTTTATGGTCTTGCAGAGCCTACTTTCGGACCTTCTTCTGAGGCTACCACTTGAAAGGTTTAAAGGACTTCATGAGAGAGTTGTGTGACAAATATGGTGAATTGTAATATCTTAGTAGCCAGAGGAAAAGAAAGCAAAATCAATTCCCGTAGTAGCGGCGAGCGAAATGGGAGCATCCTAAACTGTGAAAACGAGGTTGTGGAAGAGCAATACAAGCATCGTGCTGCTAGGCGAAGCAGTATAAATGTTGCACCCTAGATGGTGAAAGTCCAGTAGCCGAACACTTCCTTACTAGCTCTATTACTTTGCAATGCTTGCCCTCTTATCTTGTCTTGTGGAGTTGGGAAGGGTTTCCCTGACCTGCTGGGTTGGGTGGTCGGGTTAGCACCCCTCGTCGCCTTTGTACCCAAAACAGATGCGTTGTGCTACCCAGTACATAACCTTATCTCCCCTACTCCTCTTCTACTTGTACCATTACCAATCGCGGCCCCTGCCCGGCCTTCCCCTGCCCACAATAATATACATCTTCCCTTTGTTTGTCGGGTCTCTAGTAAGTTATAGACAGAGTTCAAAAAAGTCAAATCTTTGATGGAGTTACGAAAACTTCTGGATAGGTATCCTACACCTGCACCGAATTCTTTCTGGTTAAAGAATCTCTTTCTAGTTGCTCTAGAATAATTAGGAGATTCTTAACTATTTGTGGATAAAATAATTTCTTTCACTTCTGAATCGACACTTGACGCACCAAGATGAGTCGACTCAAGCGGCGTTGAATCAATGGGAAATGCCGAACAAGTAAACATGCCAAAATTAACCCTTGTGAGGGTTTCGTGTAGTTTGAGCAGTTCTTCGGCTTCCAGGATAAATTCTCCTGTTTGTGCCTCATAAAAAGAACTGGCTGGTTGATGGATCGGAAAAATTCATATTCATAAAAAAATGTTAATTATATGCAATTTTGAGGCACCAAAATTTTTAGTTCATCATAGGTAGAGACATTCTTGCCGAGATAATAACCTCTATACGAAATGCTGATATAGATTGAAAAAGGGTTGTCCACGTAGCATCTACTAATATTTCCAAAAATATTGTTAAAATACTTTTTTGAGAAGGTTTTATCAAAAACGTAAAAACAAATTAAGAAAAAAAATGGTTTTAACCCTGCGGCCATTACCTATGAGTCGCCGGCTCATTCCTCAACAGGCACACGGTCAGAGCCCTGGCTCCTCCCACTGCTTGGGAGCTTACATTTTTGGCACGGTGTTGACCCCAATTCACTCATCAACTCAATACTCAGTCTTAGCTCCTAACCCACCTTATTAGCGACCTTAATCAGCTACTAGGAGCTTTAAAGGGAACGAAGCGAGTTGGGGTCAATGAGTGAGTGGCAAGGTAGGACTAGCTTCGATACATTTCATAATCGAGAAATTTCTACCGGTGTGGGTGCTTTTTGAGAAAAATTAGCCGATCTAGATTTACCCATTATTCTACATAATTAATTGGTAGAATGGAAAGAATTAGGGGAAGAAGGGCCTACAGGGAATGGATGGGAAGATCGGAGGGTTGGATTCTCTATAGACGGTGTAGACACCGGCCCATAGCCCAGGCAATCCGGCATGTACCGATCCCCCAGTGTATAATGTGTCTGAAACGTGTGTAGTATATGTAAAGTGTGAAATGCGGCGTAGTGTGTGTGAAGTGTATGTAGTGTGTGAATTATGTGTAGTGTGTTTCAAACGTGTGTAGCATGTGTAATGTGTGTGGAATGTGTGTAGTGTGTGTAATGTGTGTGGAGTGTGTTTAGTGTGTGTGAAGTGTGGGTAGTATGTGAAGTGTGTGTAGTGCGTGCAATATGTGAAATGTGTGTATAATATGTGTGAAGTGTGTTTAGTATGTGTGAAACATGTGTTGTGTGTGTAATGTGTGTAATGTGTGAACTGTGTGTAGTGTGTGAAATGTGTGTAGTGTATGAACTGTGTGAAATGTGTGTGTAGTGTGTGTGAAATATGTGTGGAATGTGTGTGGAATGCGTGTATTGTGTATAATGTGTGTGTAACGTGTATAGTATGTGTAATTTGTGAAACGCATGTGTAGTGTGTGTGAAGTATGTGTTGTGTGTGAAATATGTGTAGTGTGTGTAAAACGTGTGTAGTGTGTGAAATGTGTGTGGAATGTGTGTGTAGTGTGTGTGAAGTTTGTGTAGTGTGTGAAATGTATGTAGTATGCGTAATGTGTATGTAATGTGTGTGAAGTGTGTTTAATGTGTGGGAAATGTGTGTTGTGTGTGTAATGTTTGAAATATATGTATAGTGTGCGTAATGTGTAAAATGTGTGCGTAGTGTGTTAAATGTGTGTAGTGTGTGTGATGTGTGCAATGTCTGTGTAGCGTGTTTGAAATATGTGTAGTGTGTGAAATGTGTGTGGAGTGCGTGTATTATGTATAATGTGTGTGAAACGTGTATGGTATGTGTAATGTGTGAAATGCGTGTCTAGTATGTGTGAAGTGTGTAGTGTGTGTGAAACGTGTGTAGTGTGTGTGAAACGTGTGAGGTATGTGTAATGTGTGAAATATGTGTGTAGTGTGTGAAATGTGTGAAATATGTGTAGTGTGTCAAATGTGTGTAGTGTGTCAAATGTGTGAAATGTGTGTGTATATGAAATGTAAGTAGTGTGTGAAATATGTGTAGAATGTGTGTGGAATGCGTGTATTTTGTATTATGTGTGTGAAACGTGTGTAGGATGTGTAATATGTAAATTACGTGTGTAGTGTGTGAAATATGTGTAGTGTGTGTCAAACGTGTGTAGTGTGTGAAATGTATGTGGAATGTGTTTGTAGTGTGTGAAGTGTGTGTAGTGTGAGAAATGTGTGAAATGTGTGTGTAATGTGTGTGACGTGTGTTTAGTGTGTGTAAATTGTATGTAGTATTTGTAATATGTGAAATATATGTGTAGTGTGTGTAATGTGTGAAATGGGTGTGTAGTATGTGAAATCTGTGTGGAATGTGTGTGGAATGCGTGGAATGTGTAAAATATGTGTGAAACGTGGGTAGCATGTCTAATGTGTGAAATACGTGTGTAGTATATGTGAAGTGTATGTAGTGTGTGAAACATATGTAATGTGTGTGAAACATGTGTAGTGTGTGTAATGTATGTTTAGTGTGTGTGAAGTGTGTGTAGTGTGTGAAATGTGTGTAGTGTGTAATGTGTGTGTAATGTGTGAAGTATGTTTAGTGTGTATGAAATATGTGTGTAATATGTGTGTATTGTGTGCAATGTTTGAAATATGTGTGTATTGTGTGCAATGTATGAAATATGTGTGTGTTGTGTGCAATGTTTGAAATATGTGCGTAGTGTGTGAAATGTGTGAAATGTGTGTAGTGTGTGAAATGTGTCAAATGTATGTGCAGTGTGTGGAATATGTGTGGAATGCGTGTAATATGTATAATGTGTGTGAAGCGTGTGTAGTTTGTGTAATGTGTGAAAAGCGTGTAGTGTGTGTGAAATGTGCAAATGTGTGAAATGTGTAAAATGTGTGAAATGTGTGTGTAGTGTGTGTGAAATGTGTAGTGTGTGAAATATGTGTGGAATGTGTGTGGAATACGTGTATTGTGTATTATATATGTGATACGTCTCTAGTATGTGTAATGTGTGAAATGCGTGTGTAGTGTGTGAAATATGTGTCGTGTGTGTGAAACATGTCTACTGTGTGAAATGTGTGTGGAATGTGTGTGTAGTGTGTGTGAAGTGTGTGTAGTGTATGAAATATGTGTAGTATGTGTAGTGTGTGTAATGTGTGAAATGTGTGTGTAATGTGTGTGACGTGTGTAGTGTTTGTAATGTGTGAAATATGTGTGTAGTGTGTGTAATATATGAAATGTGTAGTGTGTGTAATATGTCAAATGTGCGTGTAGTGTTTGTGAAATGTGTAAAATGTGTGTGGAATGTGTTTGGAATGCGTGTATTATATATAATGTGTGTGAAATGTGTGTAGTATGTGTAAGATGTGAAATATGTGTGTAGCTTGTGTTAAGTGTGTATAGTGTGTGAAATATGTGTAGTGTGTGTGAAACGTGTGTAGTGTGTGTAATGTATGTAGAGTGTGTGTTTTGTGTGTGTGTAGTGTGTGAAATTCCTGTAGTGTGTAATATGTGAAATTTGTGTGTAATGTGTGTGAAGTGTGTTTAGTGTGTGTGAAACATGTGTAGTGTGTGTAATGTATGAAATATATGTGCATTATGTGTAATGTGTGAAATGTGTGTGTAGTGTGTGAAGTTGGTGAAATGTATGTAGTGTGTGGAATATGTGGAATGTGTGTGTAGTGTGTGTGAAATGTGTGTAGTATGTGAAATGCATCTGGAATGGGTGTGGAATGCGTGTATTGTGTATAATGTGTGTGAAACGTGTGTTGTATGTGTAATGCGTGAAATGTGTGTGTAGTGTGTGTGAAGTGTGTGTAGTGTGTGAAATATGTGTACTGTGTGTGAAACGTGTGTAGTGTGTGGAGTGTGTTTAGTGTGTGTGATGTGTGTGTAGTGTGTGAAATGTGTGTAGTGTGTGTAATGTGTGAAATGTGTTTAATAACATAAGTGTCAGCATATAGTTAATCAAAATCAATGCCAAAACACACACAAAAGTATAGAAAGACTTATCCATACAATTCATTCTGCATATTGGTGCAAGATTACGAGGTTCAGTTGCACTTGCAGTACCCATGTGGCTAATTGTAGAGTTTCTCGATGACGTTGCATGAGTATAGTTTTAATTACTAGAGTAGCAGTTATAAATAATTTTAATAGCATTTAGGGGTCAAACATATTGAGCATTTGAGGTGCATTAAAAGCATTAACTGTAGAAACAAAAAAAATAAAGAAGAATAAATCATAATAATGCAAAGATACCAAGTTAAAATATTGAGAAAATAATAAAGAGACAGTTAACCTAATATCCTAATGTTAACTTGGTCATTGCTCTTAGCATTATTGCCATTCATTCTTTTAATCATCTTATCTGGCACTCAAAGAAATCATGCGGCACTCAAAGAAATCATGCAAGTCCAGGTAAACAAGATAATAAAGGGCAGGATACAAAAATAACAAAGAATAATTTAAATTACATATCTGATAACTAAAAATCTGCTAACCAAGTCTCTCATTTACATGGTGTCATTTACCTGATACTAAGAATATGGTTCGCTTGTCTTCCACAAGTTCTTTAAATTTACAAGTGTAAAGCCTAGTGCATCCTCTTCCATGTATTCACTATTATTTCTTGGCATATAAACCTATTCTTTTACAGCTTCCATCCAACAATTTTCTACATCAATTACATCCAACTTAATAATAGTTGTATGAAAATATGTTTATTAGACTATATAACATCTTTCATGCAATAAGAATAGACATAATCGATGGATAACATGAACATAGATAATTAGTTATGTAATTGCTAGAAATTAATCTCTTACCTGGTTGGTGGTTGTTATGGGGTATATCCAACACTAAATAGGATGCAAGATCTTTGATATTCTTTACATAAGCCACCGCTACAGATTTCCAAATAGCAGATTCTTGAAAGCTGAAGAAAGAGACAAAAATTAATATTTACGAGAAAAATTATAAGGAAAAGAAGTTGAGAGGAAAATATCATCAAATTCCCAAACTAAATATTATATATGGAATCAAATATACTAATTATTAAAGTGACATTTATGAAAATACTGGTTGACCATTTTGGGTTTAGTTTATTGATAATAATTTAGTTAGGTCCTTGAGGTTACCTCTTTTCCAGAGATTGAATTTGGCTTCAACAATTTGACTTCTTTGTAAGTAAGAGAGCTGGTAGGTTTTCAAGTATTCTATTACAGTTTTATCCTTTGTATTTTTCTCGGTTCTAAAAGTCCTCGTCTACCTCCAACAATACTTTGCTAGGCACTAGACGGTCTTTGGCCACCTATATTTTTTTTCAACTCCTCCATGTTTGACCCCACTTAGACACAATAAACCCAAACTAAGCTCCAATTAGGAGTATTTGAAGCTGATAGATTGCGATTTAGAAACAGTCCTGCTATCATAAATGTAGTTGGACAAATGGTGCGTATGGCTATGTTAAGAATGTTTCTAGATTATGGATATGTCTAAGGCTTGACTAATTAATTTCTTAGGTTAATTGTTTTAACCAAACAACCATATGAAGCCCAAGTTTATAACACATGTAATCATTATTATTCAATTGCTAAGAATTCACAAACTGTTGAAATCACTTTTTGTTAATATAAAAAAACAAAAACATGTTAAAATATCTTAACGACAAGGCAAAAAAGGGAGAAACTGAAAACATTTTGATCATGTATATTATTATATTTATAGATCAAATCATATCTTTTATTCCCTACAACTTGGAAAAACAAGTATACTTTTTTCAGCAACAGAATATCTATAACAATCATCTCTTATTTCTTTCTAAGACCACCAGAAAAGCAAACTTAAACACAAAAAATACTAGAGAGAAGAAAAAGAAGAGGAGAAACGTCAGAGTAGAGTTCAATCTGGATTCTTGCAGGGGAAATAAAAAAACAAAAGCCAACCTATTGTTTTTTATTGTCCTCCAACCACAACCTGATGTCGAGTGTTTTCCTTGTCATAACAAGAAAACTAATGGTTAATATATAACAAAACAAACCCTCAAAATCAAATTACAAAAATTAAACTCAAACCTTTTCTTTTTCTTTTTCCTGACGAAATCGACAGGGCTTTGAACGGATTGATGATGGACATAACGGTTTTCGGCGTGTGAACTGGTACACTGGAAACCTAATCCGAAGAGGGTGCTGGAACGTTTTTGCGCGACAAACCCAAGCGTCTCCCTCCTCTTTATTTTTTTTTCCTTTCTAATTTGTGATGAAAGCTTTTAATTCTCTTTAATTTTGTTTTTGTTATTTGTGCTGTTTTTTCTTATTGGGGCTTTTGCAAAAAATTTAATAGTATCAGAAAAATTTTGCAACAACATTTTTATCTTTTTCGCAGCAATATAGTATCAGAAATTTTTTTTTTACCCCAACAACATTTTTGCAAATTTTTTAATTTTTTTCGTACTTCAATAGTATCAGAAAATCTACTGAGACCAAAATTAATAGTATCACAAAAAAAGAAAAAACAAAGTTACTAAAAATTATTGGGCAAAAAATAAGTAGTATGAAAAGTAACTAATATTAGAAACTATTAGTATCAATAATTTATTTTACTAACCCTAAAGATAATTCATTTCAGAAATAGAATCGATGCTAAAAGTAAAATGTATTGGAATACTTTATTTCCGTCACTAAAAATTTAGGTTGTATGAGTCTGGTGTCCGACATTCGAAACTCGATACTAATATGTATATTTAGTATAGGAAAAAAATTATGATACAAAAATTTCGATACTAAAAATCATATTTCTGGTAGTGATTTCACATATTTCACACACTAGACACATTTCACACACATTTAACACATTACACACATTACACACATATTTCACACATTACACACACTAAACATGTTTCATACACACTAAACACACTTCACACACATTACACACACATTACACACAAATTACACACACTACACATATTTCACATACTACACACACTTCAAAAACACTAAACACACATTCCATACACATTACAAACACTACACACGTTTCACACACACCACACATATTTCATACACTACACATACTTCACACACACTACACACGCATTTCACACATTACAGATACTGCACACGTTTCACACACATAATACACGCATTCCACACACATTTCACACGCTACACACATTTCACACACACTACAGACACATTTCACATATTTCACACACAACACACATTTCACACACTACACACACATTTCACACATTACACACACTATACACATATTTCACATATTACATACACTACACACGTTTCACACACACTAAACACACTTCACACACTTTACATACATATTTCACACATTACACACACTACACACATTTTGCACACTACACACATATTCCACACACATTTTGCACACTACACACGTTTCATACACAGTACACATATTTTACACACTACACACGTATTTCACACATTACACATACTACACACATTTCACACACATTATACATAATACATGCATTCCACACACATTTCACAAACTACACACATTTCACACATTTCACAAACTACACACATTTCACACATTTCACACAC
>JAUEKW010136713.1:0-11446 GCA_032274785.1 Ajuga reptans
ATGAATAAGATCTCTGCACACGGGCGGTGAACACAATAAACAATTCATATATGTGTGTGTGTTTGTGTGTAATGATGACATGGCTATTACAAATTTACAAACATAGACAACGTACAGTATGTAACTTTGCAAACAAAAAAGGGGTGCAAACAAAACAGAGTATAAAATCTTGCTTCTTGATCTAGATTCTAAAATGAAACAATGAATTTGTACTTGTTCGTTGCAACATTGCTATGCGCGACACACTAAAACAAGTAATCAGTGTGTAAACCTGCCTAAATAATGCCAAACTGATGCTAGAAACTAGTTTGTGCATTATACTCATCAAAAACGACAAAGCAGGCAGCCGTTTTGCCATAACAATCACAACCTTGTTCTCTTACCTGTTAACGGTATCAACTGCCGGCCCATCCACTTTCTCTCTCCTCAGATAACTAATTTCTCTGTCATCAAATGATGCAAGAATAATGCACTTACTCAAGTGGAATCTTGTCAACCCACATAATATACTGACCATTAGTTTCACTGGATTTCTTGAATGGAAACTAAAGAGACTGAGGCCGAAAAATGGGGCTCGTGGATACTCGTGTTGGCTATAGCCGCTCTCGTTGTGGCAGCTTCTTACGTCTCTCTCAGGAAGGACTTTCGACCGTTGGAGCTTTTTCATCACCGGAAGCAACCAGAGACAGTCGACAAGTATGCCGATGCTCTAAGCATCGCCCTCCATTTTTTTGATGTTCAGAAATGTAAGAAGTAAATCAACTAATGAATCTTGGCATAAAATAGGACAGTGTTTTTAGTTGTTATTATGACATGTTTGTCTGTTTTTATTACAGCTGGTAAGCTGGAGAAGAACAGGATTAGTTGGAGAGGGGATTCAGCTTTAGGAGATGGGGAAGAAGAGAATTTGGATCTTAGTAAAGGGTTATATGATGCTGGAGATATGATCAAATTCGGATTTCCTATGGCATTTACTGCAACGGTTTTATCGTGGGCTATTCTTGAATACGGCGACAGTATGAAACAGATGAATGAGCTCCAGAACGCTGAGAGCTCGTTGAGATGGATTACCGACTTTCTCATCAACGCGCATCCATTTCCTAATGTCCTCTATGTTCAGGTTTCTTTAAAGTTTCCTAATGCTTCAGTTACTTAGTCATTTGTGAAAGAAAAAACTCGTTTTTAGCAAAACTTCAACTTCTATCGTGCTTTTGTTGTAAGGTTGGCGAGCCTGAATTGGACCACAAATGCTGGGAAAGACCTGAAGTTATGACAGAAGCTAGACCTCTAACACAAGTGAATACATCGTACCCTGGATCAGATGTTGCTGCAGAAACTGCAGCAGCTATGGCTTCTGCCTCATTGGTTTTCCGGTCGACTGATTCCTCGTATTCAAGACTGCTTCTCAAGCACGCCAAACAACTATTTACGTTCGCAGATTCTTACAGAGGTTCTTACAGTAAAAGTATCCCCCAAGTGCAGAATTTCTACAACTCGAGTGGATATGGAGATGAGCTCTTGTGGGCTGCAGCTTGGCTTTATCATGCTACCCAAGACGAGGCGTATTTTAGATACGTGACTGTTGAAGGAAATTACTTTGCTAATTGGGGAGAAACAACATGGTTCTGTTGGGACAACAAACTTGCTGGAACTCAGGTATCCTAAACTGTAGATGTGGTCCAGGTCGTCTGACCTAGCTCGATTACAGCGGGCTAAGGCAAGGATTTAGGCCAGGCCAACATGCCTGATTGATTTCCAGGCCGCCATATATATCCCCAGCCATACTTTCTATTAGGCTACTCGGATGGGCCTGTCTGACCAACCAGTTTTGCCACTTCTACCTATCTTTTCTAGTCTCGTTGTCACCATTAGAGGATGTAATCAAGTCGAGTTGAAACGAACTATAGTTCTCGTGACCTTATGGAGTCGGTATTATTAAGCAACCTCGACTCAGTTAACTTCACGTCTAGTCAAGATTTCTCTGAGTCAGTCTAACTCATGAGCCAGCTCGACTCAATACAACCTTATTTGTTTAGATTTGTGTAACTCTATTGATGGTTGTCTTAATCAGGTTTTGCTATCTAGAGTAAGCTTTTTCGGGTCAAAAGATATCCAAGGTGAAGAAAGTATTGCCTTGCAGTTGTATAGAAGAACTGCTGAGGCTGTTGTCTGTGGGCTTCTCCCAAATTCTTCATCAGCAACAACTCAGAGAACAAAAAGTAACCTCTCTCTCTCTCACAAACACACTAATATCTTAGTATCATTTGGGTGCAGGTGGGCTAATATGGGTGAATGAGTGGGGTGCTCTACAATATTCGGTCGCTTCTGCATTTCTAGCGCTCGTTTATAGTGATTATATGCTCACTTCACATACCAGAAACTTATACTGTGATGGAAAGCTATATGAGCCAATCGACATACGAAATTTTGCCATTACGCAGGTATTTAATCATACCTCCCAAACTATATCTTCAGACGAATGCAGAGTTGGGAATAGCCTCCTTTTCAAGTCAATCAACACCTTTGAACCATGTTGGAAAACATTTCTCTGCATAGTACTGCACAACCACAATGTTATTTCAAATATAGCCGCATAAAAGGTTAACATTTTAAGCTGTAGAGATGTTATAATTTTCTAAGGAGATCTGATATATTACTCCCTCCGTTCCTAGATACTAGTAATTTTAGAAAAATCACTTTATTAAAAAAAAAAAAAATTCTAGCAAGAAAACCACCTTTCTTTCAACATTACCCCTGGATATATCTCAACAAATCTCTCTAAAAATCTTTTAATTATGGTATGAGATGAGAGAGAACAAAATTATAGGTAAAAGAAGATATTTTGGGAGGAAAAAAATGAATTTAGGATGATAGAGATAGATTACATGGGGTATATTTGTCTATTCCAAGAGTTCTTGATTTCTCCTACCAAGTTTTCAACGATGTGTATTTAGAAACAGAGTGAGTATTAGTTTACTAGATGCTTTCATTTCTCCATCTCCATCCTTTGGTAACAAAGCTTTCTCTCACTTCTAGTCTGCCTCTCTCTCTCTCTCTCTCTCTCTCTCTCTCTCTCTGCTAACTTCTTGCAATCTCTTTCAGGCAGATTACGTGTTAGGAAGCAATCCAATGAAGATAAGTTACCTTGTGGGGTATGGTAGCAACTACCCTCAATACATACATCACAGGGGTGCTTCGATCCCAATGGATGCCAACACAGGGTGCAGCGATGGATTCAAGTGGCTGAACTCAACGGATCCCAACCCAAATGTAGCAATGGGAGCACTTGTAGGCGGGCCGTACCTGAATGATACGTATATAGACTCACGGAACAACACTAAGCAAAATGAACCAACTACTTACAATAGTGCCGTCTTGGTTGGTCTTCTTTCAGGGCTCGTCACCACATCTTCAGTAGCCCGTTCCTTCTTGTAGGCATCTACTGGTATTCATGATCTGTACAGTATAGAAGTGCTAGCAGGATCTCATAAATGATTCATATTATGAAATGGACTTACCGTTCTGAAAGGAACTAGTCTATTACTATGCTCAATTGCATTATACATACATATTCATTACTAGTCAAATACACAGGTGAGATGAAAATGCTTAAATTTATAACAATGAATAAACTGAATGTTCAATCAAAGAATTAGCAACTAACAAGAAAGTTGCTGCAAAGAACGAAAAAGCAAGTTGAACTTACTGAGAAAACACAACAATCACACATTGCACCCAACAGAATATAGAAGGTTTCCATTACAAGCTTTATGTCCAATCAAGTGAGCAACTCCTCAATATAAAATATTACAAGATAGCCACATGTCCCAAAGGCGGTTTGAAAATTTAAAAGTCAATACGAAATTCATGTGATACACTCGCTTAAGCGTGCTGCCAATGGCCTCACATCGTTAGTGGAGTTGCAGAAGACAGGAGGCTCAGTCAAAGGAGTTAAGCATGTCAAATCAAATATTATTCAGAGCCATAACCTTGCACTGCTCGTTCATGGCTACGAGTTGGGCCTCTTTTTTATCCAGTAGAGCAGTCAGCCTGACGTTCTCTTCCATTAGGTTCTGGACCTCAGCTTCCTTCTGCATCTTCTCATTTTCCAAATGTGAAGTTTTTGCCACAAGCCTAGTTACATTGAAAAAACTAAACAAGTTAAAATCCCCAGCCAGAAATTTCAGTCAAAAATTACTTCTGGACAAACAAAGTAACTAACTAAGTACAGAAAATTCTCAAAACATGGAGGCCTATTATACCTGTGAAGTGGTAATTATTAGAGGGGAAAGCAAAAGAGAAAGATTGCCAATTTAAATAGATAATATATAGGCTGTAGATGACTCTTACAACAATCCTCCATACCTAGAAAATAGAAACTTCTAAAATAAGAAGCAGATAAAAAACCCTCTTTACCACGAAATCCTGAAGCACTAAGAAGATGTATCTCCTCTTTAATCTAAAAGTGCATCATTACAAAATACAGCGAATTCCAACAGCATACACTATTTTTCAAATAAACCTTTGTTATAAAGGTCAAGCGAAAAAGCAAACTGTTCGCAATGGTTTATCATATTCCTAAGACATCAAAATCTTTAAAGTCGAGTATCTCAAGCTAAGCCTGTGAGCAAATCTTACAGAAGGAGGTATGCCCTTTGATAAATTTCAACTGCATCTTTTATTTAATGGTCCTTTTCCTTGTAGTAATTCAAAATGGTACATAGAGTTTCCGCAGATTTTCAAGTACCAATACTAGTTCCCTTTACCTAATATTAATCATTAATCATTTTAAAACCAAGTAA
The DNA here is from genome assembly GCA_032274785.1 of Ajuga reptans. NCBI lineage: Eukaryota > Viridiplantae > Streptophyta > Magnoliopsida > Lamiales > Lamiaceae > Ajuga > Ajuga reptans. The sequence continues at coordinate 4,803 of JAUEKW010136713.1, forward strand.
TATATAATAGGAAGCAATATGAAGTTCTTAAGGGTAAAATAATGCAACAAATTCTAAGAGAACACTTCTCGATCTATATTGGGTTCCAACGTACTTGCAATAAATAAGAATGTCATAGAATGTACAGCTCAATGCAGTGCGTGATTAAAGGAATGCAATAAATGTTCTGTTCTTTTTTTGAAGTAAAGTGGCTTGTGCATAAGCCAGGATTTTGACAGGAGACTTATTTCTTTTTAAACTTTAAGATAAGTTCATGAGAGGGAGAGGGTTTTCAGCCTCACATTCGACTTCAAAGTATTAATAAATGTATCCTTAACCCATCATGAAAGGCAGAAGAAGAAACACTAAATCCCTACTACAACATCAATAAAAGAGAATTTAAATTAAAGAGATATTGTCAACTACAAATACTATAAGTGGTTGGCAAAAAGCCACATCATGGTGTCAACTAGCTGAAATTACAAAATGGTTTAATGTCCAATTGTAAATTGTAATTAAAATTTTCCCAAAGTCTCGACTAAAATTCTCAGTATTATGGGCGGTGTAAACCCTATCAAGAGCAACGTGCAAGATCTTTAGGTGGAAGATGTTGCAACAGGGATTCTAAGGGTTTACTATAGCAAAAAAAAAAACATTACTGGTAATTCAAAAAAAAAAACAAAAAATCTTGGTCTGATTCTCAGGGCTGTGATTAACTGAACTGAACATGGTTTTCGAGTAACTTTGAGACTTGACTGAAAGATTTATCAGCAATTGACTCGGCTACGATGCAAAGTACTTTAGCATTATTCCATTTTTTACTGATCTTTCAGCAGTAGTTAGAATAAAACTATATATTTCTTTCATTCTTCCTAAGAGGAGGACTCAAAAATGATAAAGCAAAATAAAATAGCAAAAAAACAAATGTCAAATAAATAGGAGTTAAATAGGGGAAGTGGTGCAAAGATGATTCAAGAAATTGAATAAAAATACTATGAAAAAAGAATACATGAAAATTATAACAAGGATAGAACAAACTATTCAATAATCCAAATGAAACATGAAAATTAGAACACACTGACCGTTCAAGGTGGTTTTCAATTGTCTGAAATTGCTTCTGAGATGAAAGAAGTGTTTCCCTTACTCTAATCAGACCATTGACATAATCTTTCAGGGATTCGAAGGCTTGCTTAACACGGCAAAGCTCCTGTTCGTTTTCGGCAGCTCTTTGCCTTTGTCTAGATGTTTCTTCAACCAAGTCCTCTACCCTCTGTCTCATCTCATTCAAAATACTATTTGTGCCCATTGCAAACTCTTCCATCTCCTCTAATTTTACAGACATCTTCTCGATTTGAACTGCTTTCTTCATAATTTCTTCCTGCCCATCTGTTACCTTTTCCTTCTCGACAGCTGTTTCATGTTCTGCCATGACAACTCTCTTCACAAGAGATTCCATTACATCTGTAACCATTTGTACACTATTGAGTAACTCACTAATATACATTCCATCTTGTTCATCAAGACAGCCTTCATGACTACTAAGTGCTGTCCATGTTTCCTCGTCTGCATTGTCAAAGGAAGAAATATCTACGTTCCTTGACCATCTAGACAATGGTACACCATTTTTGTCAACGAGGCCCACCCCATCTAATCGCTTGATACCACAAGAGGTATGTGCCAAATGAGGAACGGCCATGATTCGGGCTTTGGATTTCAAGTATGTTAATAACGTTGCAGATGTTTTGACTCTACGCCAGAGAACATCTAGTTCCTTCTTACTATCCGCATCCGAGCCTTGTATGCAAGCATTTACTTCCGTAAGCTTCTCTTGCAACGCATCCACTTGAGACTGACTTCTCTCCATGTCCTGCCTCCAGTTGGTCTGCATTTGGGTCAACTGTGATTTCAAAGCTGGCATATCGATAGCTTCCCCTGGTGCCATTACCTTCCAGATAATGTGAATAATTAATACCGGCAAAAACTGATAATAGGTAACTAGCAGTCTCAATAATATTCCATGTCCTGGTATGAAGTAATTCAATCAACATAATTATGCACCAACTTCCATCAGAAGGAAAATGCTCTTGGACTAATTCTTTGGTGGCTTTAACATTACAAGATGAATAAGGTTCCACAAACAATTACCACCTTTGTGATCTTCAAAACATTGATTTCAATTTCTAACATTAACATACCACCAAACATTCATGCGATATTCTATAAGGAAAGAAAGAAAAAAATAGAGAGAGATTATAAAATAAACTTCTGCAAACTTCATAGCTTCTTAAAGAGATGAAATCGTATATATTATAAGATGGTCCAAAAAATAAAGCTGATTTTCCTGACAAGACTATAACAGGATTATGCAGCCTATTAATCATGCTAAACTTCCGCTGACGCTGTCCAGTGTGTCTTATCCCTGCCCTTTGAATAGAGTACCCATCATTGTTGAATTTAGAAAAGCTTTGCAAGAATTTAAAGAGAATTGAGGGTGAGGTCTTTTATTCTGCTAGGTAAGAGATTATTCTACTGAAATTGAAGAGATGCTAGAATGTGATGTCTTCCAGGTGAAGGAACAGGCATGAAAACAGCTTGCCTCAAGTAAACTAAAAAAACTTTCATTTCAAGGCCACAATAAATCCAAACTACAAAATGATACAAGTCGAATTCATGAAAAACAGGTTCTGACCAACTCTCAAGCTGCCTATCCTGATATGAAAACTAAATGGATGCCAACTGTACAATGTGCAAGGACGCAAGGTTACAAATATGGAGAACCTCAAACGTGCAATTAGACAGCATAAATGGATTTGGTATGATTTAGACAAGTCCGTAATACTTGATCCTAGATTAATACTTCTAGTGAAGACCGCTTCCCATTTGAGAACAAAATGAAAAACGATCCACGTTATCTAATCCATTTGTCAACTAAACAAAAAATGGATGAGTGGCTCCTTGTGCTAATCTATGTCAGTTTAGCATGAAAAATAATTGTATCCATGTATCAAAACAATCAGCTGAGCTTCATTCATACCAGCAACCTCATGGAAGTTATCAAATTATGCTTGCCTGCAACTTCACTCAGGTCGAATTTGTATAGTTTTAAATAGTTTTACCTAAACATATTAGCCTCCAAATATATATAATGACTTCACAAAGTCAGAAAGCACTTGAAAAACACACCAATAGCAGAGCCAACAGAAAAGGGAACGAATTATTCCGATATTACCTAAAACCCCAATCCCAATATCAGTTTTAAAAAAAAAAAAAAAAAAAAAAAAAAGAGAGAGAGAGAGAGAGAACACTAAAATTAGCAGAAAGTTCATAATCCCCATTCTCCATTATCTCAGTTTTTTAAAGTGACAAACGCCAAAAACCCACCAACGAAATTTCCACCTCTAACCAACAACATAAAGTTACATTAACAGTAAGATCCACCAAATTTTAACATTTCAACACATTTGAGCGAACAATTTGTGATTCCTACATATGTAACCAGTTCAGGAAATAAAAGAGAACTTCTACACATATTAAAGATCATGAGCGAACAATTTGTGGGAAGATAGATTAAGAAAAAAAACATACAGAAATTATGTTAGTTACCTTGTCAGTATCTGGAGAAAATTTGGGAGCTTCTAACGGAAGAAAATGTTGACGAAGGTCTGCAACAGCAACAGGGATAGTCAGAAAACAGGTAAAGAAATAAAAGAAAATTAAAAAACATACAAAAAGGAAAGGAAAGGCGCCTGCTGACTGGTGACTTCACTTTTTGTTTTGCTATCCACCCCTTCATCTTTAAGCAAATTATACTTAGCTCCTCCTCTGTGGCCCTCAAAATCTATCACTATATAAAAGCAGAATAGTGGCTAAATTTACAATTATGCCATTTTTCGGCCTAAAATTCTTTTCATTATAGGAAATTCTGATAATTTATGAACTGTATATATTTTTTAATATTGTCTCTTTTTTCTTTTTGATTTTTGTTGGCGCATGCTTTTTTACACTGACAAAGGTAAACTTTACAGGAATTGTGATTGTCAATGAAAAGACCTGTCATCTTCTCTAGACTTTGTCCGCCACTTTCAAATTCAGATTTAAATTAAAAAAAAAAACCAATTATGAGCTGTATATATAGGTACATACCCTGATTATAACCCAGGTTTTCGAATTTCATATTTCTCTTATAAGAAGGATCAAATCCAATCCAAAATAACCACCCCTAACGGCAAACCGCCGCGCCACCTCCTCTGCCGCCGGTCTCCACCTGTTCGGGAAGATAAATCAGTGGGGAGTGAGAGGAAAAAGAAGAAATATGTGGGTGAAGAGAGAGAGAGAGTGTGTGTGTGTACTGGGGGACTGAATCTGAAATACCACACTTCAGTTGGAGAATATTAAGTATTCAATAATTTCTGAGGAAAATAGGGAGAGATCGAACAAGGAAATTCCCAAGGCCATCAAAAGTCTTTCTTCCTTCAATTTGTTTGTTTCTCTTTTCTTTTCTTCTTTCCTGAAGCAGAGTCGGTGGTAGGTGGATTAAGTATTCTTTTATTTTCTTTAGTTACATAAGTTTCATTCTTTGGTGTGACATTAATTTATTATTACATGATATGATGAAATATATACTATTATTTTTTTTACGAAAAAATTTCTAATAGAGCCAAAGCATTACATTTTTTAAAATTAATATATAAAACATACAATTTTTATATGAATACTTTTTCTGTAATTGTACTCATGTCTAAACACATACACAGAACAAAAAAGTAATGGGAAAATAACAAGTATTGGGCTTAAAAAAAATATTTGGCTTATTATAATTCTTTTTTTTTATGAACATATTATAATTCTTTTCAGTCACTTTCTATTGACAACTTATATTGGTTTTTTTTTAATTTTCTATATTCATAGAAATTAAGTAGTTATTGTACAATTTTACGTGGGTGGTTGATTGCAATGGATTCTTTAATCTCTGACAAATATAATGAGCTTAGAGGTTCAACTTAAAGAAAAGTACGGTGGGAAGGTTTTCAAAATTTGTAAGGTTAATCTTCCTCAAAAAAAAAAAAAATGTAAGGTTAATGAGTAGGGTTAGATTGATGTTTAATTTCACCTAAAAACCAATAACCATCCGATATTATTGAATATTTGAGATTGTGAAATTTAGCAAACATTGTTACAAGGGTATAACTGAAATTACTGAATAAGTACAAGGGCATTTCTGGAAAGTCATGTGGATCAGTTTTGTGACTGAGATCGAATCCCAGCAGGTGCAATAACAAGAAAAACGGCTGCATTTATTCAAAAGTCTGTCATGACAGTTTTCATTGTAGCAAAAATGGTTTTCCTTCTTTTTCTTGTTATTTTCTGATATATAGTGTTGTATTCAGTAGCAGAGTGTGGCACAATCATCTAGAGAGAAATCAAGGTGTGAGAGAAGAAGAAGAGAGGGATTCTAGATTAGATAGAATCGGTTTATTCATTCCTTATTCATCTGGAGAGTGATTCTCTTGTAAGTGTTTGTATTTGCTTGGATTGATCAATAAAGCTGTTGTGATTTCCTCTTCGTGGACGTAGGGTGTTTCTCCTCACCCGAACCACGTTAAATCTTCTGTGTACGTGTGTGTTTGATTTACATTTTCAGTTTTGCTTGATACATTGTTGATCATAACTCTGCAAACTCAGTGTTGCACACAAGGTGTTTGCATAGTGTCTGAGAAGGTGTTTCTTGAGTATTTTGTTGTCTCTTGGTTTGTGTTTTGCTATTACAACTCAACAGAGATTTTATCAGTGCAAATGTGATATTTCATCACAAGGTGCTATTAGATGTTTTAAAATATGTCCGACCCGATTAGTAGACTGAGATGCCCAATATTTTAGATGGGCAAGGTCATTGTAACATTGGCCCGAAGTGCTATTTGGCCCGATGAGCCAAAAGCCTGACAGGTTGTGGGCTCGCGTATAAATCTTAATATATTATAGGGGGTGGACTAGGCTCATTAATTTTAAGCCCTATCATCAGATTTTGGTCAAACCCGACATATAGCTTTGGTCTGACGGGCTAGGTCCGATTGAACCGGGCCTACGAATTGCCACCTCTAGGTGCTGTACCACTACATTATAATTATGATATATTGTTATAAATAGATAAAAGTGTTTCAATTCGTGCAACGCACTCGTGAAATACTAGTTCAATAAAAGAAAGTCAATACTTATAATGCCACCGAAAATAAAGTTGCTAACAAACATTCAATCACAACATCGACTATGTTATTTTTATATCTGATTGCATCATCTTTAAATGTATCTTGAAGAGACATTTATTTACCCTTCTCCAATTTCACAATCCGTCACTTCCACTGCCATTAATTAAAAGTGGAAATGTGTTACATAACAACTTCAATCACCGATTCACTATAATTATAACAATGGATGATAAAGTAGGTTATAGATGTATGGCAATTCTGTCACAACGTATCTAATAACAGTGGTGGTGATGTAATTAGATGTCAAAAGATATGGCGATGTTGTAATTGTAAAAAAATTATAGTTGGTGACCAATATGACTATATAAGTTTTAAGAATCAAGTTGCAATTGAAAATTATACCAAATATCAATTCCAGTAACAGATTTTGACTAAAGATATAGATAACTGGTGATTTTTTTT
>JAUEKW010136733.1:0-11443 GCA_032274785.1 Ajuga reptans
ACCAACAGAACCATAGTAGATGGGATCAAGACCCGGTTAGAAAAAGCAGGGGGAAAATGGGCTGAGGAGCTGGACTCGATATTATGGGCTTATCGTACGAGCCCCCGAACTACCACGGGGGAAGCTCCCTACAATTTGGTCTATGGAGCCACAGCTGTAATACCTGCAGAAGTGGGAATGGAAACACACCGCATAATACACTACGATGAAAATGAAAATGCTAATCTGCTGCGAGAAAATCTTGATATGATAGAAGAAGAAAGAGAGATAGCCCGGCTCAAAGAAGAAAAATACAATGGAATTGTTAGGGCAACCTACAACCAGAGGGTTATGGTTCGTCGATTTGAGAAAGGAGAATTGGTACTCAGGCGCGCGGATGCCTTAAAACCAACCGGGAAATTGGAGCCAAACTGGGAAGGGCCAGACATCGTGGCTAATATCTTAAAAAGGAGGGGCCTACGAGTTATAGGATGATGAGGGGAAGAAGCTGCCCCGTCCTTGGAATATCTGTAACCTCAGAAAATATTATGCCTGATGTGGCCGTGATGGAAGAATTCGCTTTTGGATAAATAAAAGATGATAGGAAGACTGGCGTTATCTGGCTTCCTACATAAGAAAGGAGTGTTGCTACTAAGCCTTGGTCTTGAACCAAGTATTAAGCCCTGGCTTCGTGCTGGGCATCAAGCCCCGATCTTGCATCGGGCACTAAGCCTTGGTCTTGAACCGAGCATTAAGCCCTGGCTTCACGCTGGGCATCAAGCCCCGATCTTGCATCGGGCACTAAGCCTCAAGAACTGAACATTGAATAAAATTTCATTGTTAGAAAGTACAAGTTATGAGCTTCATGTCGGAAGTGAAGCTGAACATTGAATAGATTTCAGTGTTAGAAAGTTCAAGTTATGAGCTTCATGTCAGAAGTGAAGCTGAACATTGAATAGATTTCAGTGTTAGAAAGCTCAAGTTACACTTCATTGCTGAAGTAAAGCTAAACATTGAAAGGATTCAGTAAAAGCAAACCATAAGAAACAAGAACAGAAACACTTGTATTCATTTTTGGATTTTACAATGGGAGCTAAGCATCTACTGGGCCATGAAGCACCTAGGATCAAAACTAACCTAACTTTGGATTTTACATTGGGAGCTAAGAATCCACTGGGCCATGAAGCACCCAGGATCGAACTAGCCTAACTTTTGGATTTTGCAATAGGAGCTGAACATCCACCGAGTAAGCACTCGGGATCAATCTTCTTGGCTTCCCCCCTCCCCAACCGATCTCCCCTCCTCCGGGGTATCAAACCTGCCTCTTCAGCCTCCTCTTCTGCTTCTTCATCTCTCGCTGCCCCCTCAACTTCCTCCACTTCAGGAATAGGAGTATCCCGGATGGCGGCGAGCTTCGGGGGGTGCTCAAAGGAAGACCCCGCCTCAGTCAGTTCGTAGAGCGGAGTAGGAGCAGGAGACAAGTCGGCCCCTTTTCCAATAGAACGGACCAGCTTCTTGACCGCTCCACGAACTACTGGAGTCCACCAAGGGAAGTTCACATCTGCCTTGGGGTCACCTTTGAAAGCAGGAGGCGGGGTTAAATCCCTCATGGCCTCCGCGACGTTGACCGTCAGAGTTTGGCCCTTCTCTTGAGCCTGCTTCGTGGCCGAGCGCAGGCCAGATTTCACAAAATGGCCGATGAAGGGAGAAAGATCGTGCAGATATTGGATACTGGTCTGGTACCCCTCAATCAATCCGGTGTGGAGCTCGCGAAGGAAGGCTTGGCCGTAAGGACTCCGAAATATCCTCTCTAGGGAAGATTTCAGCCCCTCCTGGAAGGCCTTGGAGCGGGCTGCCGCCTCTCAGGCTTCGAACTGATTCTCAGCAGCAGTCAATTTCTGAGACCAGGTCTTCTCATAATCGGCCAGTTTTTGCTTCAATGCCTCCACTTCACGCGAGAGGGCTTCGCGGTCTGCTTGCATGACGCTCACCTGCGAAGCCGCCTCCACCACCTCCTCGTCTTTCTTTTTGAGGGCTTCAACCAAGGAGGACACGGAGGGGGCAGACTCCTCCCTCTAAAAAATAGCACCCAAACAAGTGACAGCCTGATAACAAGAAATATGAGAATAAAATAGGATCAAGTATATGAGAGCAAGTAAAGGGATAAGAAGTTACCTTGATAAGGTGTTGCGAAGCAACCTCACTCAGACGTTGGGTGCCTATTTGTTTGAGGTGTTTCTTGTCAGCAGGAGTGGGCAGCTCCCTTAGAAAGTCCTTGCATTCTTCCTTTTGAAGTTCCAGAAGGCTCTTCGGGATCTCTATTGAAAATTGGCTCGTGGCCTTCTTCTTAGCTTCTTGTTTCCCTTTTCCTTTGCCCTTCCCAGGATCCCCAGATGGGGTGGAACGGGCCTTTTTAGGAGCAGGGGCAGCAGAGGTTTCCCCCGACCTTTTTCCCTTCGAAGGGGGAGGAGGAGGAGGATGGTGTGATGTACGAGCTGGGAGAGGATTGTCAGCAGGAGCAGGACTGGGAGTGATTAGGGACATGATCGCGGGCAGATGCATGTCACTTTCACCTAGGAACTCTAGGTCTTCATCTTCATCGATAAGGTCGGCTTTCCAATCCATAGCTGAAGAAAAATTGAATAAAATTGAGTAAAGAGTAATCATAGCACGAAGAAAAGAAGAAAATAGGAGAATTGAAAATATACCCGCCCTAGGAGGCAGGTCGAGCTTCCTTTGCAGGAACCCGAAGTGGGAGAGGATCTCCAGCTTTTGGTAAAAATTGACTATCTTAAAGAGGTCGTGCTGGGATACCCATTTATTCAGTTTATTAATAACAAATCTGTTTTGTTGGGAGACGGAATCCTCATCGGGAGTGGCATACTTGGGCTCGCTATAGACCCATCGGTCAGAAGGAAAGGGCCAAGTTCTTGACTTCGGGGTAACAAAAAAATAGTTATTCCTCCACTCTTTCTCTATACTGGGAGGCTTACCCACAAAGTGGCTCAATCCTTTCTTACGAGAACTCAGATAGAAGATCCCGTTCTTGGTTTTCAGTTCGTGGCAGATCTGGAAAAGTTCTGCCGAGGGGTCTCCACCATTCCCCTTGAGGAAAATGTAGAAGGCAACTAGTAGTTGTAGAGAGGAGGGATTTATTTGATTAAGGGGGATCTGGTAGGCTTGCGCCAGGGAGGCTAAATAGTTCATGATGGGGACCCGAATGCCCACATCCACGTGGGATTTCCAAAAGGCTAGAGTAGGAGGTTTCAGGTGGTTAGGACGCTCATCTTCATCCGGAAGCTCCACTACGAAGTCCGAATTAGCAAACATCCTCTCTTCTAAGAAGGAAATATTCCTAAACCTAGAAGGACCAGCAATTTCGTCCCATCTCCATTGCTGATCGGGAGTAATCGTCCTTTTTACACGGCCAGTCAAGGAAGGGTTCGTAGAAGAGGATCCACCCACCCCCAGATTGTATCACTAGAGTTTCTCCTAAGGGTGCTAGGGAATGAGAATAGGAATCCCTGGCGGCTATTGTGACAGAAAAGGGAGAAGGAATGAGGGGATCTACAAGAGCGTCAAGTCTGGCGTGTGAACTCTCCCCTAAATCCATATCAGATCGGGTTCTCTCACTGTCTCTGGATCCCGAAAAACTAGCGGTTGCAGAGGAAGAAGCACCACTACCATCTCGTAGAGGAGAGGTGATTTCTCTAGTAGAAGAAAAAGAACTCGACATTTTTGCAAAAGAAGGAGAAGGGAAAAATAAAAGTATATCAAAGGAGTAAAAATCAGATACCTGGAATCACTGGTGGGGACCCTACTTTGGGAAGGAACCAAGGGGAGGTCCTAGCCAGGGTAAAAGGTGATGAAGAATAGGACAAGCCCGTGGAATCGCCAGAATCTCTGTATGTGCGTCGGAGAAGACAATCGGAGAAAAACTAGGGCAAATGAAGAAGTGAAGAAGGTGAAGGGGGTTGAAAGAGAGGCTATTTATAGACGAAAAAAGGGGGGAAATTTTGAAATGTCGCACCACGAAAAGTTGACACTTGGCAAAATCTCCAACGTACAAAAAAGAGTGACCGTTGGGTAAACGGCTTAGATAAAGCCTCGAAAACCCAAAGGGCAGTAAGTGAGGATTGAGGTACAAATGATGGGACATAAAGGTTGACTGCCTGATGATATTTACCCCGAACTCGCATAGTATGCTCCCTCTAGGTAAGAAAGGGGGGGCAGCTGATGTGCCTTCCCCATTAAGGCTTCGTACTCCCGAGTAATAGTTCGTGCTTCGGGATAGGGACCCATGTGGCCGAAACTCCAAAGAGGGTTCGGGTTGGCCACGAACTGGGAACAATACACGAAGGGTATTACTAAATACCCGAACTGGGAACCATTGTGATGGGCAGGAGCACCTGATAAGCCTCGTGTCCTACGGACAGATAAAAAGTACTGTGCCCGCCGCCAGTACACTGATCACTAACAGAAAAGTAGGGGGGACCACAAGCATATCCCGGCATTCTCGGATCCGTACTGCCAGCTGGAACTAGGGTTGGTGAAATTATCTGGTATGACTCTTTTACCCCTTTGCCCTAACTAGAGAGTATATATATCTTCATTTATTCCAAGTAAGATATATTATGCCTTCTAACATCACAAACTGTTACATTGCTACATTACTTGAGTACTACTCCAAGTAACACTCATCTGACTTAAGCATCGGAGGCTCGTCACCTGAGACCCTCTCCGGTGTGAGTTCTTGCAGGTCACTCAAGGGATCCATCGTCTAGGCGAGGGACCCTTTTTGGCACATCAACGCGTGGTCTTAGGTATCTTTCTATAACACTCTTGTATATATGAACTGAGAATAATTTTGGCACATCACCCCCCAAAAGGCTTCCATATTTTTTCAAATAGTATTTAGTTTTTGTTGAAAATGCATTATTTTGAAAAAAGAAGAAAAAACTGAAAACCTTTAAGAAAAGTAGAAGAAGAGGAGAACACTGTCTATAAGAATAATATAATTGAAAAACTGAGGGAAGAAAACAGAAAAAATTTAGACTGCGTCTCACAAAATCACATTCAATGAGACGGTCTCGCACAAACTTTTGCGATATCTTTAACGATTTGATTAACACGGAAGAATAAAACGATCTCGAAATTAAAATGTCAAGTTGCATAACGACATGTTCACCTAAATAAACAAATTCCGATGTAGTTTCATTCATGTTTTTCTATACGCTCCAGATAAAATCCTTCAGAATCGCTTGAATCAACGACTTCTTCAGGTTCGCCCGATTCGATGCCAAGATACTCCAGCCTCTTGTAGAACCCCTCCAGTTCTTCCTCCGTAAACCAGTCCTCTTTCAGCTACAATGCACGACACACCGACTGATTAAAAATTTAAAACACACACACAAAAGAAAGGTACCAGCTAGTAATTAGACTCACGAAGTAAGGGTAGCCGTTGGAAAGACTAAAATTATCAGGAGCCCTCTCTAGGAAAAGACTCGTGTAATATAGAACGAAAATACCACATTCCTTCCCATTTCTCTGCTGAGGGACCTACAAGTAATTTTAACCCAACCAAAGATCAAGATTCGGAGAAGATGCAGTCAACAAGAATGAACAATCAAGATTTAGTGAAACTACCTTAGGAACCACAAGAGGAATGAGTTGAATCATGTCTTTGCTCTCCGGTCGACGTCCTGCTTCAAACAAGTCCATGACTAGCCTGCAATACACAGATGCAAAAAAATCTTGATGGATTGAGATAAATGAAGATTATGCGCTGTGTGTAATTCGTAAGTACCTCCTTATTATAGGTTCAAGTCTTGGAGGAGCACCATATGTTTGCAGTGAGTCGAGCAACAAGATGCAGGGAGTCTGAGATTCTGACTCGAGGCTCTCACCAAAGTGACAAAAGATCACAAGGGACCAGTGATGCCTAATGAAAATGACATCTTAGCAATGAGAAGTTATCTTGGCATACATTCTTGAAAACTAATACGTACCACATGAGAACAGGAACGAAGACGTATTTTTTTGAGAATATGTCTTGCCTCAGAATCCAATCCGACACCTTCTTCCTGTTATGCTCCATCATGTACAAGGAAAACCAGAAACAACTTATATATGCAAACTTATTCTTTCGCTCTTCTGGTGATTCCCTCCATATGTTCCTACAAAGTTACAAGATACAAATGTGCTCAGGTTAAATCAACCGTGTGGTCAAAGTCTACACATTCCTTAATGAAGAGAAACATAGAAACAATGAGAATTTTACTAACACAGAATGCACACATATTAGATTTTGATGGTCCGTAAGAAAATAAAGAGTAAAGGACACCCATTGAAGACGAAGTAAATAGAGAATTTGGATTTTAAATATTTGCTGATTACTTGTGTTAAACAAATCCACTCCACAAATCGTAACAACTATACCCTGATTTTATTGGTTGACACCCCCCCCCCCCCCCCTCAAACAAAAAAAGAGAGTGAGAGAACCAGTAATGTCAGCAAGGTCTAGTGAAATAGTTTGTTTTGATCTTACAGCTAATGAAGCATCCGCTTCATTGTAGACATTTTCTTGAAATAAAGCTTTAACCAATAAATCTTACCCATAACAATGGTCGACTACATCACTAAATAATGGTTTTCGTAGGACTGCACTTGCATTCTGATTTTTCTTTGATCGTTGCCGAGAAGAGGAGCTCGCTGGAACAACTTTCTGATAATCTGGTGTAGATCTTTGTATACATTTTCTCCTTCGACCAATTCTGAAATTGCCACCTGTTACGTACACAAATTAATATTGCTTAGTCCCATGAGTTGAAGCATGTTACTTTTTTATCATCAGATTAAAAAAATAAAAATAAAAAAATCATCAAAAGGGGAAAGTGGTCAAATTTGTCAGCTCATACTCCAATTATAAAGACCCTTCAATATCTAAAAAGTTGAGGGGACCATAATACAAAGCTTTGTTGCCTGCAATTGAAAGTTTTTATCATTTTTGCAACATCACAGTTTCATCCTAACCAGTGGTAGCTTTACATATTCAACGGAAAGTCCGGACAGAAGTCTTCACATGAGTTTTCCCTTTCTCTAAGGCCAATAAAATAAGTCTTCCCCATATGCAGAAGAGAATCGCTAAGTAAATTTAATCGAATGAAGTCATGAACTTATTAGGCATCTCCACATGAAATCCTTTCCACGAGCTGGCAATTTTTTATTAACTGTTTTTAAAACCCAAAGAGTTCACAACTCAATGCAATTCCTCCCCAATATACAAAAAGATAAGAAGACGATATTTCAAATGTGCTATGTCGGCTCAGCACCCGTTTACTATATAAATTTACTTCTTGGAAAGATACTTCGGGTACCAGAGACGAAGACATGTTCATATACCAAGGTAAACCAGACAACCCTAAGAATTGCATTTCCACAACTAATCAAGTTAAAATGCCTAGAAAACTTATTAAAGCAAACAAGCAAACCTATGATAAAGTGTTGGGAGTGAAAGGGAATAAAATTAAAACGGATATACAAAGATTCAGAGTTCAATGAAACAAAAATCCACGAAGTTCTAGCAGCGATATCAAAGAATTATGTATATATGTACACACAGTGGAATGAGATAATTCAGATCACAAACGGTAAAGAAATTTGGTGGAATGGCATTAAAGTACCAGGATAGTGGGAGATCGTGACGAGACAATTCTCAGGCTCCTCCTCACCAATCCTTTGTTCGGACATCACCTTGGCCTCTACTTTTTCTGTTTTTCTTTTTCTTCCCATGAGACCAACAGAGACAACTATCACGCGGTTGACGACTGCCCTTGGATGTCTATGACAGCAGAAACACGCTCAAATAGCACTCCAATCACTTGAATTAGATCCTTGCTTGCATTTATATCATTTTACCATGATATATAATAGGGCATCCGTTGGGATAATTTCCATAAATGCTGCGTTTTATGACGACCAATAAATCTTGTTTAAAAAATCCATGAATCAGATCATGTCGCGGTATTAATAATACAATTATTAGAATCAGTATGTCAAGAGTGAAAAGAAGGAAGAAGCGGACAAGAGGCAAATACGAGTTTACAAGTGAAGAAACAATTTTACAAGCAGCAGCAATTAGAGGGAAGTCTTCATTAGAAAGAGTTAATTGGTTGGATTAGCTAGATTTGTTACTAGCATTCTAGAAAGAGATCTGTCGAAGAAAAGATCAGTTCTGGAAGTATAATGATTCTCCTCCTTTGTTGTCTTCTGAGATCTTTGCTTCTTCCTGATTCTTCATTCTCCTCTTCATCTTTATCCTGTATTATCTATTCTCCTTCACTCGAATTGCATTCTGACTAATATCAGTTAAATGCACTCCTCGTTGCTTCTTTGTCAAAAAATGCGGGCAAGAGTGGAGAAAGGGTTCACATTAAGACAGTACATCAACAAGAGAGGGAAGGCACCAGCCAAAAACTGTTGGCTCATACTATAATTGAAAGAAAAAGAAAGTGCCTTCCAAATCAATTAAAAGGAAGAAACTGAGACAAAACAATATGGTTTAATATAAAGTGCTTCAGCTGCCTGCAGGGAAAAACAAACAAAAAACAAGAAAAGTTTAATTTCTTCAACAACATGACAATTTTTCCTAGGCAGGACTAGGAGATTTATTAAATGGGGATGTATAATGAGTTAAGAAATAGTATTCGAAGATGTACAATTGTAAAGCAAGTCTAACATCTACCAAATCTAACTAATCTTAGAAAATGTTGAGACTAAATCGTCAAATTAGTCTCATGGAACAAGAAAGTAACCTTAATCATTCCATAGTCTGAAACATCAACGTCCTGAAGTAAATATCAGTAACTATGGATATGCGGGCTAGTAGAAATGTTTACAATGAAGAAATCACATTAAAGGTGCACCAGGGGCTGCAGCTCTTATTTTCTTAACATCTTAACCTTTGTTTGCCTCTTTTAGTTAAACACCCCTCGCTTATGCTCCTAAATGGGACAAGACACAAGCACGGCCTAGTATGACCCCACTCACGTCAACAAGACCATTTCTACACTTCCCAATGACAAGGTCACGGCACAAGTTATGTCATGACCATAATGAGTTAAAAGTCGAACTTGCTCCACCGCACAGAGGTAACTTTGTCATTTTTGCACCAAAATATCAAAACTTTTGCTAAATGACAAAACTGTGGTCGGCTAATCTGTTCCACTTGCAAATTTGGCCCCGCAGTTTTGATAAAATTTCATTCAAAGATTAAAAAAATTGGCCCCAATCATTAATTTCCCTGTGAAGTTTAAATTATTGAACCCTCTCAAAAGCCTGTGGATGGAACTGTCCTGGATATAGGAAAGCATCCTTAGCTCAAATAAATGACTTCATGAACTTACTCACTATCGACACTTATCTAATGAATCATATTCATAACTAAATATATTACCTTCTCCTCTAGCACAAGAAGATGATACATTCAAGTTGGTATCTTGTGTAAGAAGTCAGAGTACAAGTCATTTCAAGAGGCAGGATTCTCGGTATAGGTGAGCTCAAAGAATGTTTGTAGACCAATTTTAAGCAGTAACCGAGAGATCTACTATCAAATATATTCACTCCAAATATGTTGAACAGTTATATTAAAGAGCACAAGCGCGCAAATGTTCAAAGAGTTAGTTCAAACTCAAACCCCGTGAAGGCCAAAAGTTCAGGCTCTATATAACAGCATGATCTTTATTGTAACATGGCCATTTCTTCATTAATCAAGGCATAGAAAACACACCCCTGATTAGCACCTGGTACTACTTTTAGGTTACCTTCCTTCTTGCAATTTTTTTTCTTCACTCTTCATCGTTTTGTACATGCAAGAAGTTTTTTTCCACTTCGTCATCCCTTTATTCTTAATTTCATTGTTTAGTTTCTTAGAGTCATTCTTATTTTCATATAGATGCAAAAGAAATCTGATGAGTTCCCCGAACTTAAGGAATTTGTAGTAGTTATTTTTTGAAACTCGCAGAAGACAACGCTTCAAACCTGCCATGTATTAGTTGAGCATCACTTTGATGCGCAGCCACCAGCCCTGATCTGTGCCAATATCCTCAAGTCTGTGGTGGATCATTAGATGCAATATCTACGTGGAGTTCTCTTCCAAACCAATAAAAGGCATGCTTATTAGATTTCACTATAGATATTCTCATACATGCATTCAGCGCCTAATAAACCATCTTCTACACCCCCACCCCCACCCCCCACCCCCCGGGTGGCATTAACTACTACGAAGAGTGATCTACCCTGAAGTTATTATGTATACAGGCGCAACAAATATAATCAAAGATGAAGGAATCTCCTAATAGGTAATGAACATCGATTCCTTTGCCTTCAGTGACCTGAACCAGAGTACCTAAAATCACTTCTGTACTCACAGAGATAAGTAACAAATATATGTATACACGGGGCTGCTCACTGCTGATGTGTAAAGAACACAGTGTCCATTTTAGATCATGGAGATAATTAGTTTATATATATACTTGACAAAATACAAGCATTGGTTTATCACAACTAATACAACACCATATATCAACTTCACTCATAGATACCTTAAGCAAAAACACACAAATCAGAAGGCATAGTGGATACAAAAGTAAAAATCAAACAAAAACCCTTAAAAATGTCTAAATATGCAAAAAGTGATGAAAATAAAAAAAATTGACAGTTGATGGAACACAAGATATGATAAACCATTTGTTTTCCCTGATTCTGTATCTTGTAGAGAATTTCAGGAGTAATTCCGAAAAATAAAATGTAATTAACACAAAAGGCAAAGAGATAGAAGGAAGATAAACGGTGTGAGTGATTACAAAAATAGAATCAGAAGGGGGAACTTATTTTTACCTGAAGTTACAGGCTTCTTCTATCTGCCGAAGCTTGTGTGGTACCCATGAAAACCCGACCGACGTGGTACTCCAAATTCACCATTGAGAGAGGAGGCTGACTGAAACAACATCTCAATTACTACTTGGATCAGGTCTTTGCTTGCATCCTACATATGAATTCTCCCAGAATGAATATGCAATCTGTATTAAAGTGCATTTTGGTTTTTATAAGAATCGGAAAATCAAGGAGATACATAGTAGATGGAGGACTGCCCAAAGTTGCATAATGCTGCAGAAGTTGCTCAACTCCATTTTAGTAAGGGAAAGTGCTAAACAAGAACATATTGATGTTAGATACTAGATACTTCCGGATTTTTTCTTTGCTACACTAGGAGATATATACCATGTAATTTCTCAGTTTTAAGATTTCAAATTCAATATTTTTTGTGATCCACTTAAACCTAATCCAAACATACTATTAAAGTTAGACTATGAGGGTGTTTGGCTAATCTTATTTCAAACATCTTATAAGCTCTAACATCTTATAAGATGTTTTTAGAGCTTATAAGATGTAATTTTTCAAGAGC
>JAUEKW010136744.1:0-11441 GCA_032274785.1 Ajuga reptans
TTCCTTCTCTCATCCCTTGAGAGCCATCTCATCATTCGATAACTGACTTGAGCGTGAAGTGCCTGAGGTAGAACTCCCCCTCATGGTTTTGCAGGTCTGAAGCAGCTCTAATTCGTTCAAGCTGAAGAGGATCAAATTTTTCTATCAACCAATGAATTGAATGGTAAATTCTATCCATTCTCATCTTTCTTGATTGAGGTCTACTCCGCCAGACCTCATCAGCCCAAATTTCACTTAGACCTATGTAGCCTTCTTATTCTAATTAAGAGAAATCTTCCCACTGGCTTTAGATAATATTTTATTCTACTAATGCATCTAGTGCTTGCAATGATTAGATATACGATATTTAGCTTCAAAATAAATAATTAAAAAGAAACTTTTTATGTTTTCTATTCTACGTACTATTATACTAATGTGGCGATAATTGGTGAGCTCTTCTGTTAATAACTTGAAGAGAAGAATCTGAAAGCTTGGATCCATCCCAGAGCTATTTTTCATTCCAACCTGATCATGCGAAGCCCACGAAAGTACACTATCAAATTTGAGGAGGATCCAATCTACCAGAATATATATCTGTATGAGCTCTGTAGGTAAGAGCTTGAGTTTATTAGAGTCAGCTCTATATCTCAAAGGTGATTATGTAGATTATATACTCTTTATGCAGATATGATATTGAGAGGGGGATGCCCACTTATCGTAGAGAAGAGGACGTGCACACATCTCTTGTCCTTATCTGGTGGAATATTCAGGTGGGCACATATCGTATGGAATTAGGGTTAGGTAAGTTCCTGAAAGAACCTCTTTGCCCCTTTGTGATTATATAAATATAAATAGTCATCCTATTTAATTTTTTACAGGCACATAATTTTTCCACACTTCACAACTGTTCTATCAGTTTTCTCTAAGATTACTTTTTCTTCAAGATATTTTCTCTTGGAGAGATTCCTTCATTGCTTTTATAACTTAAACATCGAAGAGTTTTCACTGGAATTCCTTCTATTGCTTTGTAGGTACAAAAAAGAGTTGTCTCGGGAATCTTTGTTATGAAAACTAGTAACGTGTATCTTAATATTTTTTTTTGTTTTCATCTTGATTTCCCTTGTAAAGTACTTGAGTGAGGTTTATTGGCTCAACCCTCATCACATATAAATGAGTGCAGACACTACCTACATCGCTAACATAGAATTTTGCACGCAAGTATGTTAATTGAGTTGAAGCTAATTAGATTCCTATTATTAGGAGGTGTTAGTCCTTTCAAGGCTTAATTCTTGTTGGAAAGTACGAGCGTGATAGCTTCACAAAATGATAATCGAACCGAGTCATGTTCAAGCACAGTGTCCTTAAAATAAATTTGCCCCTCTCACTTGGTGCTCAGAGGCTCGTGGATGTCCGTTTTCTAGAATACAATGGTCCATAATAGTAGAAATTCTAGCACAAAATTTCCACTCTATGGAAAACTGAAATAGTGCTCGAAAAATATCACCAAGGCTAGAGGGCTAAGGAAGTTGATAGCAAACTGGGAGGAAAAAAATAGCAAAGTGCTGGAGAGTAGTTGTGTCTCTTTCGAATTATGTGTCTAAACAAGCTGGAGGTAGGAGCCACTGTTTATAGGCTCTAAAGGGCTGTTGGAGGGCCCACTTAAAGACCCACTACTTCTGGAATTAATATCCTTTAATTTAGAAGTTACATAAAAATAATGGCCATAAAAACGTGGAGAACTTAAAAGCCAGGAAGCGGTAGAGCCATGCAAATTGAAAAAATAAAATAGTAAAAATTGGCTTGCGCAGGCCCTCTTGAACCGGCCTGACATTCGTGTACGCAGGTCACACTTGTACATAAGTCCCTTAGTCCGAGGCTCGAATCGACCTTCAATTTTCACCACCTGCTCCTGGGTGGCGAGAGAGAGAGAGTCTCTATACTACACATTCACACATCCCTTATAAGGAAAATCATATATATACAATCCAAATTTGTTCAATTTTTCCAATGTGGGACAAAGTCCCAAACCAACTTCCAATGCTCTACTTTGAGCTTCAATTTCTCATTCACCCAACCTTGGATTTGGGCAAACGATATACCGTCTCGAACCTGTTACGAGGAGAGCATGATACTACCTTAAACTTCTACTTTTCATTACTAGGTCCCACTTCAAATTTGCCCAAAACTGGGTTGTCCAAAATGAATATTTTCTAACAATCCCCCACATGAATGGAAATTGACATAGACAAATAATGCTTGGTGATACAAATCAACAGTTGAAAACTGAATAGGATAGGTAAGTGTTACCCTTTGAACCTTCCCTTATGAAAACACATTTACTTTACTAGCTAACAGTAGGCATAATGTCCTTTAACTGATCTATCATTTGTATAAACGATGATGTGTTTTACACAAGATTCTCACTAACACATTTCAGTTCTCATCGTTTTGTGAGTTTCGGCCAAGAACATCTTCCTGGTTCTGCAAGAGTTTCTAGAAATTGAGCCTTTCAGAATTTCCTTTGAGGTGACCTAACTCCTCTCTCACATAGGTGATTCTTAATCCGCTCAAACCGATGTGTAAGAACCATTAAAAGCTTCAAACTTAACCTTATCTACACTGGCATCAATGTTTCATCCTAGGAATGGGCTCGGGACTGACCCCTATAGTGATCTCAGAGTTTGAACAATTAGGTTGTCTCACTGCACCTACATCTTGGGATCTTCAGTCAACTAGGTTGGGTTTCTATTACCTCAACACCCTCTTCCAAAGGCTTTAGTACCATTCCCTTTGACGATTTGCAACCAACTCTCTATTCAACCAAATCAACCCTTTGGTTATAAGATCCGCTAAGTTGTCCTAAGACTTCACATAATAATAGAGATTACACCGGTCGAGAGTAGTTGTCTAATGGTACTATGTCTACGGCATATGTGCCTAGACTTACTATTATACATGTTGCTTTGTGCCCTCCCTACAGCCGATTGACTATCGCAATGTATGCAGATTTCGGGCACATGCTTAGGCCACATCAGAATATCTTTTAAAAAATGTTGAAGCTATTAAGCTTCTTCTCCACATTTTTCTAGAGCAATAAACTCCAACTCCATTGTGGATCTTGCAATTACAGTTTTCTTAGAAGACTTCAATGACACTGCTGCACCACCTAAAGTGAACAGGTATCCACTTGTTGACTTTGAGTCCTTCATGTCTTATATCCAGTTTGCATCACTGTAACCTTCAACTACAGCAGGATATCTAGTGTAGTGCAGTCCATAATCTCATACTCTTACAATTGCTTTCCAGTTATCACCTCCTGGATTGCTTGTGTATATACTAAATTTGCTCACAGCAAATGTTATGCCAAGTCTTGTACAACTCATTAAGTACATTAGAATCTCAATTATTCTCGAGTATTCGACTTGATAAACACATTCTCCTCAATGTTATTTTTATAGATGTTTACTTGTATCTATCGGGGTTCTAGCATAGGACGTGTCATCCTTGTTGAACTGCTCAAGGATTTTATCAACATAATTGGACTGACTCAATGATAATCCTTCAGGTGATATATGGATCTTAATTTGAAGAATCACATCGTCTAGACCCATATAGTTCATGTCGAATTGTGCATTCAACACATCTTTTGTGGATTTGATCATCTTGGCATTGCTATCAATGATAAGCATGTCATCTACATAAAGACATATAATGACATACCCATTTTTTGTGTTCTTTACGTAGACACATTTATCACACTCATTGATCTTGAACCTACAACTTATCATGGCATTATCGAACTTCTCATGCCATTTCTTTGGTGCTTGTTTCAAGCCATACAATTACTCCACCAATTTACAAACTTTATTCTCTTGCTAGGGAGCATAGAAACCCTCAGGTTGTTCCATGTTAATCTCTTCCTCCAAATCTCCATTGAGGAAAATAGTTTTGGCATCCATTTGATGCACTTCAAGATTTCTCAAAGCTGCAATGGACAAAATCATTCTTATGGAGGTTATTCTCGCCACAAGAGTAGAAGTATCAAAGTGATCAAGGCCTTCTCTTTGTTTGTAACTTTGATCACAAGTCTCGCCTTGTATTTATCGATTGATCCATCTGCTTTCATTTTCTTTTGAAAATCTATTTATATCCTAGATTCCTAGTAGTTTACTTCCTAGGGGAAGGTCGACTAGCTCCCAAGTATGATTTTGCAAAATGAAGTCAATCTCACTTTGAATTGTCTCTTTCCAAATAGGTCCTTCCGAAGAATTCACAGCTTTCGAAAAGCTTTAAGGTTCACTTTCAAGTATATAGGTGAGGAAATCTAGACCAAACGATTTTTCAGTTCTGACTCTTTTGCTTCATCTCGGCTCAACCTCAGTTTCATCACCTTGTTTGTTCTCCATACTCCTTCCACAACTTTACTAGTAGAAACAGCTCCCACTTGAGTTTTGTAAGGAATCCATGTTCAGAGAACGATGTATTTTGAGGCTCTATTATCGTATTCTTGTGTATGTCTCCAAATTTAGATTCATGCATAAGAAACCGATAAGCACTACTGTTATGTGCATATCTAATAAATACACAATAAACAATTTTTTATCTGATTTTAACCTTTTTGGGTAAGATATTGCTACCTTTGCAAGACATCCCCACACTTTTAAGTATTTGTAGGATGGTGGTCTTCCGTGCCATAACTCACATGGTGGTCTTCCGTCAGTGCCATATATTTAAAAATTAACCAGAAAATATGGTCACATTAGCGGAATGTGCGATGTTTCTACCAAATTGGTCACCGTCGGCAAACAAAGGGCTAAATTCGGACTGATTCTTAAGTTACGGGACTAAATTGAACACATAACATTTTTTGGGACCAAAATTATACGAGTGAAAAGTTATGGGACCAAATATGATTTTAGGCCTTTAAAAGGTAGTTAGCTGATAGCACAGCTTCCCCCCACATGTTCTAGGGTAACCCGGAACTTAACAACATTGCATTCATCATTTTTTTTAGGGTTCGATTCTTACGTTCTGCAATGCCATTTTGTTGAGGTGAATAAGGTGCAGTAGTTTCATGCTTGATTCTGTTTTGAGCACAAAAATCAGCAAACGGAGATTCATACTCACCTTCCCTATCACTTCGTAGCACCTTAATTTTTTTATTGAGTTGATTCTCAATTTCGATTTCATAGAGAATGAATTCTTTCTTACTTCATCTTTACTTTTTAGAAGATACACATAGAAATATTTAAGGTAATCATCTACAAAAGTAATAAAGTATTTATTTCCACCATGTATTTGCATGACTTTTAGATCACACACATTAGTATGAATTATGCTAAGTGGTTAACTATTTCTTTCAATGGTTTGGAAAGATGATCGGTTTAACTTTGCCTCAACACAAGTTTCGCACTTGTATTTTTTTATCAATATGGAATGAAGGTATGCTTTTTAATTTCATCAACCTGCGGAAGCTATCAAAATTAGAATGTCCTAGTCTACCATGCCACACGACTTAAGCATATAAATGGAAGAGTTAAAATTATTATTTATTTTTGGCCTAATAGCCATTACATTCAATTTGAACAAGCCATCACACACATAACCCTTTCGTACAAATATCACATTCTTAGACAAAATAACCTTATCCGACTAAAAAATAATATGAAAGCCATGCATGTTCAACAGGAAGCTGGACACCAAATTCTTGTGAATCTCTGGCGCATAAAGCACATTGTTAAGAGTCAAATCATTCTCCGAAGTCATCTTGAAGACCACCTTGTCTTGACCTTTCACACCTGACGTGGTAGAATTCCCCATGTAGAGTTTCTCCTCGTTCACATTTTCATTGAGGATGGTGAAGAGCTCCTTATATGAACAAACACGACGGGTAGCACTCGTATAAATCCATCATTCACGTGGGTTTGAACACACCAAATTAACCTCTGAGACCACCGCAACAAGATGCATGTCGTCAACATATTCAGTGATCTCACCCACCATATTAGCCTCTTGTTTCTTCTTATTGAGCTTCCTACACTCGGCAGCTCTGTGACCCAGTTTGTCACAATTAAAGCAGTTAGCGGTAAACTTCTTCTTGAATGTCTCTTTGTTCTATCCTAAAGCCCTCTTGCCCGTTGGACCAAATTTTTTCTTGTTGTTTCTTCTTGAGCCCTCTCCATGCTCAACCATATTGGCCTTTGCCATTTTCGGATTCAACATCTTCCTTTAGGAACCACGGTTGTATTCTTCTCCACCTTATCTGCATGGTTCATCGGAACGTTGATAGTACGAGTGATGTTGGCAGCAGGCACAGTGGGGTGGGGGTCATGTTGGGAGGAGGTAGATTGGCAGCAGCGAGGGTGGCATTGGCAGCATCAGTGGTGTCGTTCAAAGCCATCGAAACAAATTTATTTTAAGCATGTTCGAACGTCCTCCGGAGGAGAGCATGATACTATCTTAACTTTCACTTTTCGTTACCGGATCCCACTTCAAATTTGCCCAAAACTGAGCTGCCCAAAAGGACTATTTTCCAACAATTCCAAATATAACCCGACGCCCAAATGCTAAGGGGACCCCCTATTATTGCAACTCGTTACATATAAACATATATTGTCAATTTATCTGAATTGCATAATATATAATTGTGATCATTAATGCAGCTCCGAGATTAGCATCAACTAATTTGTTTGACTAATGATTATCCTTTAGAATGAAAAAGAATTGCTGATGTATGTTATGGGCCAGGCTTGTCTGGGTTTGAATTAAGATTTGGTTAAGTAGATAAAGATGGATATATTTTCCAAAACAAGTAAGTGTTGCATTATTGGCTTCTTTTTATGCATGGACATTTTTCACTAAAATCCCATCTATTCAAGTTGATGAGATTGAGTTCAAGAATCAATGCTCTATCTCTCTCTCGACAGCAAAAGGGAGAGAATTGTAGGATAAGGTTCTTAGTCATTATCAAGATATATATACTACTAACCTTATATCACATATCTAGGAGTTTGTCGCACGGGGATACATTTTTTTTTAATTAATAATAGTCTAAGGTGGATTTTATATAAATAAATAGCAAACTCTGAGAAGGTTAGAAAACAAACTCTTATATATTATTCTCCAAACTTAAACTTTTGTATAAATTTCATTAAAAAAAATTAGAAAATCTAAAAGGAAGGACCACTGTTCTGCTCCCCATAAATCTGTCCATGAGCCTCAACAATACTCAACTCTATCAATAAATTAATTTAATTACAAAAAGAAAAAAAAGAATAATAAAGAAATAATGTTTCTATTCATTAATTTAATTCTATTTTTAAGTCTTTATCTCTATTGCTTATACATAAAAATACATCCATTGATTATTATTAAAGAATTATTCAAGTTAAATAATAGAATCATTTATTTTTTATTTAAATAAATTGTACTAAAACCAACTAAAACACACATATATAATAGCAAATTTTCATGGGATCAGGGGCAGTAACTCGTGGACCCCCACATATATAGGTCACCCCTGCTTATATGGTTTTCAAGTATAGGTAGGTATATACGGCACCAAATCATCTTTTCCAGAATTGATATTCAATTCTATATTCCACACATTTTGAGTGACACATGTCTCATGTCACTAAAAAAATATCTTTTGTAGACCATTTTTTGAGACCATAATTGTGGTCTCCAATAATAAGTTATTTGTGACCACCACAATTGTGGTCACTAATAATAAGTTATTTGTGACAACTTGTTGTCACAAAACTCTCTATAAATTATTTGAGATCATTTTCAAACTACTTTTTGAGATAACTAGTTGTTGCAGAAAATATTTGAGAAGCATTTGAGACCACTTTTTGTAGTCACAAATATATTATTTGCGACGGAGTTATTGAGACGACTAATTAGTGACGACATGTTGTTTCTAATAATAAAGTTGTGACAAATACTCATTATTTAAGACCAATTTTTGTTGTCTCAAAAGATCATTTTTCTTGTAGTTTGTTTATTTTTTATTTTAAAATTAATTAAGTTATGTGACATATGTCACTCCATAATATATGTGGAATACATAATGGAATAAGGATTTTGGAATAGATGATGTGAACTCGGTATATACAGTATACCGTATAGTCAAGAATAATTGTCTCGAGGCTATAAAGATGTCATGCAAGTTCATAAACTTAAAAACTGAAAGAGGTATAATCAATATGTAGGGTAAATTACGGTTTACCTAGTCCTATATTTACACTTCGGGTAGATACATTTTATTTGTTGCCTTTATCTTCCAAACTACTCGATTTTTTACATTTTGCTATTCTGATCCGAAGCTTTCCGGCAATGAATTTTCCAAGTAGTTTTATTCTCTGTGGTTAAAAACAATTCGGATCTTCTACCATCAATGGTGTAGGAATATTTTTTTTTAGTCGTTTATGTTTGACCTAGTTGCATTTTTGGAACTCACTGTCTGCCGTTTTACAATTCCAGTCCTCTAACAATAAAGTTATCACGATTTCGGGACTTTTCCCGCCGGAATTTGTTGGCCTCGCCGGACATGCGCACGTAGAGTGCACGAATTTGGACAGTTCCAGCAACAAAAGTTCTGAAATCGCGATAAATTTAATTGTTAGATGACTGAAATTGCGAAATGGCAAACGGAGAGTCCCAAAACTGCAATTAGCCAAACATAAAGGACTAAAAAAATATTTTTTTCATCAGTGATGCAACATCCATAGAACATTTGTATTGACACATGATACATAATTACTGTTAATATATTAATAATCTTATATTATACATATATCATATATCAATTTATATATTGTAGAAGATGTTACACTATTAGGCGTAAAAAAATCTGAATTGGGTTAAAAGATATGTATCTTCTGAACAAGTTTTACATAATAAAAAACATGCATGGCCATGTGTGTCGTACAAGATCCTCTATTTAAAATGGTGTTTTATCTCATATTTCAACATTATCAATATACTTCATATATACACAATCAGGGATGGAGCCAGGATTTATCGGTGAGGGGGTGAAATTTTTTATTTGGGATATTTGTCAAAGTTTTTAAAATTTGAAGGGGGCAAAATCCATGTTTTTTACTACAATTACACTGGATAAGTACATACATAGTAGTATCGTTGGAAAATTTGAGGGGGGGGCTCCGCCGCCAGTCCCCCTAGCTCCGTCTCTGTACACAATGATATCAAAATGACATTACAAGTAAGCATGTGGTGCAAAATTGATATATATAATAGGAAATAGAAGATGAAATACTAGTTAGAATAGAAGATTTCACTTCCATGCCGGGGCGGACCTACCCTTTGGGATGAGGTGGGATGACCCTGGTTGATCAACAACGGGACAATGGTGAAGATGGACCCTTGAAAATGATGTAAAATAAAATGAAAAATAAAAAGACAATGATTTTAGTTGGGGTGAAAGTGTCCAACTATGGAAGCAATTAGGGGTGGTAATATTGATCCCAACATACTAATCTGTTGACACGAACTCAACCCCCTTTAAGTGGTTCGTTAAAGATGATATGATGGATTCATTGGTTAAATTAATAGGTCGAACTCGTCAAACACAATAAAAAAAATGGGTTGAACGTTGGTTAACTAGCTTTAACCCATTTTATCCATTTATAAAATCAGCAAAGAAATATTTTATGTAAGCTACAATTATAAAAAGAACTCAAACTATATGAAAAGTTAAATTTACAAGAACATATAAAAGTGAATCATTGGAAGAAATTTGGAAGTAGAATATCAATGCAGATATATCAAAAGTAAATTTAAAAGAAATAACTCAAAGCATCATGGGTTTGAGCTTTGACAAGAGTAAAGTAGAATTTTTGTGTTGATTTGAAAGTTGAAACTGAAAAATCTAGTCCGCTCTAACATTTCTTTATTTTCGTGTTTTTCATTGCAAATGTAGGTTTATATTAAGGCCTAATAGCCAAAAAAAAAGCCAAACATTTTCAAGTTTTTGTCATTTTAGCTTGTCCGATGTGCCTGCCACATAGATTACATCTAATCACAAATTATAGACCATCTTCTCCTTAATTAACTAATTTAATATATTTTAACTAATATTTTATCCTTAAAATATTTATACGTCTGTAGCTCAATAAATTACCCAGGAACCCCAACTATATTGAATGAGAAAGTTAATTTTTTATTTTTTTTTTATTTTATTTATTTATTTTTATTTTTATTATTTAATTTAAGAACGGTAAAAAATTAATTTGTTTTTATAGACCGTGTTATGATGATAAGCTAAATGGTATCAAAGTTCATAAGTAGGTTAAGTTGAAGAGAATAGGTAAAAGTTAATAAAATTAAAATACCCAATTAAGTTAGAGTGAGGGTGTAATCCATGTGGTAGCCACGTCAGACAAGTTTGACCGAACTTTAAAATTTGGCTAAAATAACAACTATTTTGAAAGGTTGTGTATTATTTGACAAAATTAAAAGAATTGGCTAAAATGACAAAAACTTGAAAATGTTTGGATTTTTTTGGCTATTAGGCCTTATATTAAGTACATCAAGTCAACAAGGTAAATTATCATTTTAATTGTCACTTATGTAGTGACTTGTGCTTGAGTTGTATGTTTTTTAAATATTTTCATATGGTATGCAAGTTTTACAACTAATAAATACATCCAAATATATTTTTCAATTAAGACGATTTAAATGGGTTAATGCAAAATTAGCGGGATGAGTATGAGTTTTAATTTCTTATTACTTTTAACAAATTGGATGGATTTGTGTTTAAAGAATTTATCCTAGAACCTGCTACGACCCAACCCATCAACAGACCCAATCCATATTGCAACCCTGGCTAGAAGCAATACATACACCAAGTTTTTCTAGTTTTTTAGGTCATCCCCAACCAAACACTCAAAATTTACAATTTTACCTTCAAATTTACAGTTTTTCAGTTTGCTATCTCCAGCCACTCTACCCCCAAAATATACAGTGTAATTTGGAGCTCACTCATCTCCCACCTATAAAATTCCAAATTTTACAGTTCTTTATTCATATTTTTATTTTGTACCAATATATATATTCTTCAAATTATTTAGTTTTTATAATTTATTTACTTTTAAAAATTAATAATCGAACACGATAATATTAAAAATTATATAATAATTGTACTCATAAGATCGATAATTTTCACTCCAAATAACATTACATTTCATGCCAAATAAAACCACATTTTGCGTACTGCAAATTTTACATATAACATAAAGTTAAACAAAATTTTATATAAATTTACTCATTGAAGTTAGAAAACATATCTCACTGGGCAAAAAATTTATATGCCCCCATTGCATGGATCTTTTTATATGCAACGGGTAGGATAATTCTACCCGATCAAAAAAGTATTACTTTTATGCCAAAATGTATTACTTAATTGGCAAAAAGTATTACTTGTTTTAATAAATTTATGA